>CM016621.1:59247880-59445332 GCA_005393395.2 Gossypium australe | reverse complement strand
TGCTCCACGACACTAAACTCGCTATGCTTAAGGAATTTTAAGAACTCTCTAGCCTCGTTTTCCTTCACTGGCTCATTGACGAATGTTTCAGGTTCGACTATTCTTTCTTCTCTTTGCTCAACTGCCACTGCTTTTCCTTTGGCCACTTCTACCTTTGAGTTTGGAGTGTAACGCCTTCCGCTACGTGTGAAGAAACCCGCATCTCGGTCTTCCTCCACAGCGTTGACCGGATTCTGTTTTCCTGGGATTATTACTTTACACTCATAGCTCCACGGAACCCTTTTGTTGTCTCTGTAAGGGGGAGCTACAGGTCTTTGAATTATGACTTTTGGTATGATCGGTGTTCCCGCTACATTCGCTCTTGGTCACGTTATGATTACCGCGGGGTGATTGCTCCCGTAGGCTTTCCTAGATGGTCCTTCTTCCGAAGCATGGATCTCTCCTTCCTCTAGCCCTCCAATCTCTTCATAAAATTCCATCTCTTTGTTATCCATGAAGTGTTGGACTATGGCCCTAAATTCGGGGCATTCTTGGATATCATGATCCATTTCAGCATGAAACTTACAGTACCCTCCCGCTCTTTAAGCTCTTCTCCTGATTCTTGCGTGATCAAGCCTCTGTTTACCATTTGCCTCCAGACCCATCGGAATGGGGTCTTTATCTCTGCCACGTCCGTCTTTATTCTTCTTCTTATCTTTTCGCTCATCATGTTTACCCCATTGTTAGTGTGATTGGGTAACGGATGTTCTGCATCGTTAACCTTTACCACGCCCATTTGAATGAGTTTTTCCACCAATCTTTTGAAGGCGAGGCAATTTTCTATCGAATGTCCCACGATTCCTGCATGGTATTCGCATTGTGAATTTGCGTCGTACCATTTGGGGTATGGAGGCTGTAGGGGCTGTAAGTAATGGGGGGCGACAACATGTGTGTCGTATAATTTCTGGTACAATTTTCCGTATGTTGTGTATATCGGAGTGAATTGGAGCTTCTCCTCATTCGGCTTTGTATTGAATTCCTGTTTGTGTGAGCCTGGACGATCAGCGATTACAGTACTGGGTTGACTCCGAGTGGTTGGCTTACCCCGGATACTTACGTTATTCACGTCACTCTCTTTTTTCTTCATGACTGTCTTCCTGGGACCTTCCCCTATTTCTATCTTGCCACATCTGATCGCATGTTCTATCATCTCTCCGCATCTCACAACTTCTGAAAAATCCTTCGTGGAACTGCCCAGCATGTGACCGATGAAAGGGGCTTTCAAAGTGTGGATGAAGAGTGTGGAGGCCTCACTCCAAAAGAGGCGGTTGAACCTGCGTGGCTAATTCTCTCCACCGTTGAGCATATTGCCTGAAGCTCTCACTAGGTCTTTTCTCCATATTTTGGAGCGTGATCCGGTCAGGAGCTATGTCCGCTACGTGGCCATAGTGTTTCATGAAAGCTTGGGCCAGGTCCTTCCACGTCTTGATCTGGGTGCTGCTGAGCTGATCATACCATTTGGCTGCGGCCCCGACCAGACTTTCCTGGAAGCAGTGGATTAGCAATTTTTCATTATCGGCGTATCCCACCATTCGTCTACTAAACATTTTCAAGTGTGCTCCTGGGCAGCTAGTCCCGTTGTATTTTTCAAAATCTGGAGTTTTAAATTTCGGGGGAAGTACTAAGTTTGGGACCAGACTTAATTCTTTGATATCAACTCCATAACGAGTCTCGGCATTTTCTATTGCCTTGACTTTCTCCACAACCATCGATAGTTGTCTTCTATCTGCTTTGAGGATTCAGCTTTCGCTCCTTCCTTCTCCATTATATCAAAATCTGGCACAATCGGGTTGATAGGGTCATCTCCCGGGTTGGATCCCGAGCCTACATGGAAATTCATAGGGGACCCTACATTAGCTTGTCCTTGTGGGGGCCTAATCGTGATGGATGGTCTTCGGGGGTACTCTTCGTGCGGTGACGATACGTGCGGTAGGGTAGATCCCGAGGGAATACCTTCATTCTCCCCTCCCGTGATGGTCATGGGGCCTTTTCCCCTTTCCATGAATCCTTCCAATTGTTGGGCCATTTGAGCCATTTGAGCCGTCATACTCTTTTGGGACTCCATCATCTTTTCCATCATCTCTTGCTGAACTTTAATTAGCTGCTCCTGTGCCTTCACCTGGTCCTGAAATTGCTCTAACCTTTGATCCATTTTCCTTGTTTTAGCGCGAGTGCCGTATGGGTGTTTGTCTTCCAGGTTCTCTTTTCCTCTTCTTGATTTTAGCTCATTAGGCCCTCCCCATGGTCTTAAATGCATATGATATGATGCGATGCAAGTGCATGAAATGCCATACAAATGCATGAAATGAATGCACAGATGCAAGAAAAGTGTTAATTTTAATTCAGTTCCATTAGACCAACTTTGCTGGAAAACAAATTTCTTTACATAGAGCGGACGATCATACATATGATTTTGCCTTAACACCTAAATCTTTAACTTCCTTGAGGAGCCGAGCTAGATTTTGGCCTCGGTCAGATCCTGACTCATACATTAAACTCAATACATCGGCTCGGGCTGCCAGGGTTTGTAAATGATCAGCTACCTCCCGTACTTGAGCCAGGGCTTCACCCATCACGTAATCTCTATTTCTGACCTGTTCTTGGGAATGGCGGAACTGTTCTTTCCAACGTTCGTTAAGGAGTTCAGCTTGGCATTCACCGTTTTGTAGTGCGGTTTTGAGTCCTTCCATCTCTCTTTTTAGCTCCTCGACCTTGCTTTGACTGGCCCTTAGTTCACTTACCGAGTTGCGATTTCGATACAGATGCAGTGACCTTTCCAGTTCTGTCGCTCGAGCCCGTAACTCCTCTTTCTCCTTTTGACTTTCCAACAGTTTCTTTTTCAAAATGTTTTCGCGTACTTGAGCATCTTGGAATTCCTTCTCCCATTGGTCGGCCCTAGTCTTTTCTTTTCTGATTTCTTGCCGCCATTGCTCTGAGGTCTTACCCAAACCAGCGGTTCTGATTGACGTGCGCAGTTTCTTGTAATCTGTCTTTAGGCTATTCAGATCTTCTTCAACCCTGCCCTTTCCTTTTCTTACTTTCTCGGCTTCCATTTTGTAGATATCGACCTCCAGTCCTAGCTGCATCTTCTCATCTTCCAGCTGCTCTATCTTCTTTCCTAATTCCCGATTCTTGTTCTCGAAGTCTTGTCTGATGATTTCTAATTCAGATGGGGTAACCCGCAAATGTTCCTCTAAAGGTGAAATGTCCTCTTGGCTTGGCGCGGGGATGTTGTCGTTGCTCCTTTGACTTCGCCACCAATCGTATTCTGGGGTTGCCATTGGGTTTGCAGCAAATATCCTCATTCTGCGCGTTTGGTTCCAAGCATTCGTTATTTCTCGAACTCTCTTTTTGTAATTGTCGTCTTTGTATGTGAATTCGCAATGAGCTAATCCTTGTGTTGCTGGTATGAACTGCCTTGACCGGTATTGCCTTAGTACGAGTAATGGAGCGTACCCAATGGCCCCCCATATCCCGAGCAACGGGACCCAGTCAAAATCGCCACACCGGTACAAGATTTCATCTGGAATTAACCATGGGGCCTTCCATTCAACATCTTTGTCTCGTAGATTCTGCAGAATAACCATCCATTTCTCTTCCGAAATGTCGTCCCGCCTCGGTGTGGCCGCTATTTCTTTTAGCGGGGAATAATTCTCAAAGAAGGCTCGACGAGAGACCTTTTCTAACTTCCAAAAGTGACTATGGAACCAAGCCAACAGGAGCTGCGCGCAACCAATGAATCTGCCTTCTCCCCTCCTCCGACAGGCATTCAAGGACCTGAAAGTTTCTGCTAAGATTACTGGGACTGGCGTGACCCCTTTGTCTAACCGGTCAAACAAATCTGAAACTGCTTCGTCTATGTGCCCTAAAGCTTTGGGAAAGATTACCAATCCATAGATACTAAGAGCAAGGATGTCGACTCTCTTCCTTATATCGGGATGTCCTGAGACCAACTCTTTCAAGTTCTTCCAGGGGATGCACTTGTTATCACCTTTCTGTTGACTTCGAGCTGCAACCCATTGTTCATTCATCCCAGTGATATTCATCAATTTTTTCACAAAAGGCAGGGCGCTGGTCCTGGAATAAACCTTATTAGGGTGGATCTTAGAGCAGCGAAGCAAAGCCGTGTACTCTTCGATGGTTGGCACCAAATCTGTCTTTCCGAAAGTGAAACAACTATACGCCGGGTTCCAGAACTGGGTGATAGCTCGAAACAAGTGTCTTTCTATCTTGATATCGAGCAAGTAGGGCAAGTCACCATAGTTGCAGTAGAATAGTTGTTTAGTCTCGTTATCCCACCGATCCCAGATCTCTTTCATCTCTTGAAGGTCATTTTGGGCCACATTGATGCGAGTGAAGTCCTGTGATTCTGAAATATGCCCCTTGGCCAGGCTATCACCTTTCTCTTGCTGCACTGTCTTAGCCCATACTCGGACGGCCGCATTGTCCTCCACTCTATCAAGAAACCCCTTTTCCATGGTAAGCCTTTCTATTCGGTAACTGAATGCGAACCAACACCCTTAATGATGAGATGCCATGCAGTAATAGTAAACGCAACAAGTTAGTACCGCATTTATAAAGCTGGCAACAATCAAGAAATAATCAAGCATCTTTTCGGGTGACCATTAGGGTTTACTCATCTCTACATAAGGTGGGCTCTTAAGGTTTACTATATGTAGCTCGGTTCTAAAGTAAGGTACCTGAACCAGCGAATTCCTCAACCCTCACCCATTATAGGCTCATATGGATCGAGTTCGATTCAGGGGGGTACATTTCCCTATGGCCATGCGGAGGTGAAAACCTCACGAAGACATAGGTACGGATGTATCCCGGAAGCGGTCCACTAGCCCATGCGGAGGTGAAAACCTCACGAAGGCATAGCTTCTTGCTCCCACTTAAGGGGTAAGAGTCGATGTGATGCTATATGCAGAAATACTAAAATTTAAACCACCGAATAGGCACATTATCAGGGAAACCATAGAAGCAAAGAACAACGTACGACAAAATGACCGAGATTTTAAACCATATTTTCGAATTTTGACAAAAATACGAGAATTAATCGATTTTCGGCTCGACTCTCGTAGGCGGTCCCCAGTGGAGTCGCCAAGCTGTCGAAACCATCCTTTTTGAAAAGGCGGGAATCGAACTTGGGTTTTGAAAATAGAAATGGGAGTCGCCACCGATCTTTATTAGGTGCGATCGGACCACCTATAAAACATTTTGGTCTACGAGTTTCGAGAAAGTGGGCTCGGGAGTCGGTTACGCGCGAGGAAGGATTAGCACCCTCGTCACGCCCAAAATCGGTACCAAATCGATTAATTAGTATCTTGATGTCAAAAAATGGGAATTGAGAATAAGTTTAAAAATACGATCATTTGTTACCAATGTTGGTTTTAAAACGTACGAATGGATCGAAACAATCATCAAAGCCCATCTTATTTTGAATGAAACGAAATGCCACATCCAGTAAGTTAGGACACGGCATCTTGAGTACTCAAGAATAAGCTGAGGCTCAAATTCAGATTATGGTTATTTTAGAAATCCTTATCTCGAAGTACCGAGATGTCACACCTAGTAAGTTAGGGTACAACGCCTGGTGGTCTCGAGAATAAACTTTTACTTTAAAATCATTTCGGAAATCCTTATCTTGAGGTAACGAGATATCACACCCCGTAAGTTAGGGCACGACACTTTATACTCTCGAGGATAAGTTTTTTATTCTAAAACTGTATTTTTCGTTTCAAGGGATATTCCGTTATTTAGGCTAAGCGAGAAAAAATAGAAACCCAGTAAGTTAGGGCACCATTTCTCTCGAATCTCCAAAATACGAAATGCCTTGCATTGAAATTTTGTTTTTTTGAAACGATGGGGGGTGCAATATTCAAAAGGCATGTGTGATTTGTTCAGGATTTTTTTTTTTAAAAAAACCTAGATTGAAACAATATGTTAGGGTTTAATGTCCAATGTAATGGCATGATATAAAAATAACAAATGCTCATGAAAAATGATACATGAATGAAATACTATACGAATGAACGACATGATAGGAAAATACAAATGAATAAGTCATAATACGCACAATAGTGATGCTAAAGTCACATGCATTACTAGCATACCAACATTGATGATCAAATACCGATAAATTAGATAACACATATCGTTAGCTTAATATAGATAATGTAAAAGATTTTAGGATCGATAATACATAAAGCGATTTTTACGTATAAAAGAAACATCTAAATGATTAACAAATAGAATTATTTGAAATAGATAATGCAAAACCGTTCATCATACATAATATATACTATTTTAAAACAAATTTTAAATTAAAATGATTAGTATGTTCGAGGGATTTTTTTTTTATGAATAACATATCATGTTACAGAAAAACAAATGATGTAACAGATTTGTAATAAATGTATAAAATAGTTTACTAGCATAGGGCGATGGATTAAATCGACAAGTAGTTAAAAATATAGGCCGAATTTGAATAAAATATAAAAAATGCAAGGCCTTAGATCGAACCCGCTCAAACGGGGAAGGACCGAGTGCGCAAATTGCCCTTTTGGGGCACGAACGCGCGGATCTTAGTCCACGGTCGGGTCGGGTTCTCGGGCTTGTACAAACGGCGTCGTTTCGGCTATGGGAGCTTAGCTCTAAACGATGCCGTATCACCCCCTCATAAACACAGGAAATCAGAGAAAAAAAAATCATTTCCCTTTCATTTTTTCCCAAAAAAGTCGAGAACTCTCTCGAATCCCCCCTTGGTTCTCGTCCGATCGTCGCGCCACCGCCCCGTCCAGCGGCCAACGACCCACGGAGATGGGGTTTTAGGTAAGTATTCACCCTCCTGTTCTTGTTACTGCTTCGTTTATTCGAGATTTGAAAATAAAGGAAATGAAAATAAAGGTGGGAAAGGACAGTGAACAATGACGGAAAATAAAACCGGAAAAAGGAATCCACCTTGATTTTTGCCTTTATTGCTAGTTTGCTCGTGTTCGAAGAAGACTTTACAAGAGTATTCCTTCCGTTCTTATAACGGATTTTTACACTGTTTTCTATTATTCCTTGGGTTTTTCCGTTAGTGCTCTCTGTCTCGTTGGTGCGTTGTTGCAGGTGATGGGCGAGGGGCACGCGACGATGGGGCGAGGCGTCTGGGGAGCCGAGGCCGAGGCGTGCTGGAACGGCGTGCGTGACTCGGGAAATGACGCACGCGTGGAGTAGACGCGCACGTGGGGGACACGCGCGGAACTGAAGCGGTGCGCGTGGTGTCCGCGGGAATCGACGCGCGTGGCGTCCACGCGGGAGGCCAAAAGCCGGAGGCGCAGGCGGCTGGGGTGACCAGGGGCTAGGGTTCCGAAAATTTTGAGGTTTTGTGGGCTGTTGGGCCACTGTGAAATTGGGTATCTTGGGTTTACTTGGGTTTGGGCTTGGATTACCTTTGTTTGGGTATTCAGGGGTTGGTTATTGGATTTGTAAAACAGGACATTTGGACTATTTTTGTTGGGTTTTTATTTTTATTTTTATTATTTTGTTTTGTTTGATATTTGATGGGCCCGGGCGAATTTGGGCTCGTACAGAAACTATTTTCAACTAACTTAATCAAATACTAAAATATAATATAGACAGATGGATGGATAACCATGCAGTTTTCTTTCAACGTATACATTTAATATAATCTCACTACACCTTTCTTCATGTTCCAGAACTGGAGTTTTCACTGTGAAAAGGAAAATAAAAATTAAAGTACCCTACCATACAACTACAAATAGAAAGAAAACAGAGAAATGGTCAAATTTTTTGAATAATTTGGAATTCCCCAGACTTCACTAGATACAAAAGGGATCTTTGGACCAACAAAGTGAACAAAGATATCACTCTTTATTAGTAACGTTGCTTTCACCCCATGGAGCAGTTGAATCCAAATCTCATCTTCCACTTATGTTAATTGCATTATAGGAGAGGAAAAAAAATTAATTTGTATATTTTTACAATAGTAATATATATATTCATCATTTTAATATTATATATCTTTATAACTTTAAAAAAATAATTTTATTTCTTATTTTTTTAAGAGACCAAAGCATAATTTTATCATTATAAATTTAAATTTTTATAAATTATAACAAAAACTATTCAATTTTAGGGAGAGGGCACCGGCTTCTCCACTGTTCTACATGAAACATGTATGATGATGGAGATAAATATCAAAATGCTTACTGGTTTATTTATTTCGTTGTATGAAATAATTAAAAAGAAGTTTTAAAATTCAGGTAGAAAATATTTTTATTTACTAAACAGCAATCCATGATAATTGTTTTTGCTCCTATGACAGGGTAGATATTTTACAAGAAAAGAATGGTTGAGTTCGAGATGTTTTAGAACTTTTCCTCTTCTAGATTAAGCTGGGATTTTAATTTGCAAAGGGGGACAAGCAAGAGAAGATTCATTTCCATTTATATATTCGTTCATTCAATAGAGCCTGATCAAGGCAGCAATCACACAACATGTGGATTGTAGTATACAAATGGAAAAAGATTGAAGACAGATATCCACAAGGCATAAGAAAGAGAATGTCATACGATAGCTGGCTTTATTGGTTAAGAGAACCTATCAATCATTTGTCTCAATCACTTGAAAGCAACCATATAATTCAAGTAATTTTAAATCATTAGCCAACTCTATATCCCCAGCCACCCTTCTTTGCTATATTTCTAATCCCAAACACGTTAATTTACCATCAAATTAGATGGATAAAAAAACAAAGGGTTGTTGTTATTCAAACTCCCACTGTAATAATTAAAACCTAAAAAAAACTCCAATAATGGAGACAGAGTATCATCCAGCAGTAGATGAAGCAATAGCAGAACAGGCACCTCAAATTCCAAGGAATGAGAAGAAGAATAAGCTGAAGAAGAAGAGGAGGTTTAGTGATGAGCAAATCAGGTTACTCGAGTTGATATTTGAATCGGAGGCGAAGCTCGAACCGAGAAAGAAGATGTAACTGGCGAGGGAGCTAGGGCTTCAGCCTCGCCAAGTAGCTATATGGTTCCAAAACAAAAGAGCCAGATGGAAGTCCAAACAAATAGAACAAGACTACAATACACTCAAAGCTAATTATGACAACTTGGAGTCAAGATTCGAGTCCTTGAAGAAAGAGAAAAAGTCCTTGATTTTACTGGTACCCCACGTCCAAGATCTTCACTTTCACTGTCAGTTTATATAAAGAGAATGATAATTCAGAAGTTGAGCCAACTGCTGGAGGAACCTCGTAAGGGCCGCAAGGGTCTTGATGGAAGCAGCACGGATGGTGGTGGTGGTGGTGGTTCCGACTTCAGAATATGGAGAGACCAAGTGCGAGACAGAGGCTGAAGGGCAGCCAAGTTTCCAACACAAGGAATGCCTCGGCTTACAAACTGAAAACGAGAGAGATGATGTAAAGCAAACAGGGCAAGGCGGAGAGGAATTTCTAATAATGGATGAGTATAGGAACGACTCCCCAGCTTCACCTGACAAATTTTATGGGCTTCATTCGGCTGACATGTTCGAACATTCATATACCAATTCTCAGTGGTTAAACTTTTGGACTTGACACCTGCTTCCCTTCAACAATTTTTTCAACGTCTGCCAGGAAACTCTGAACCTGGGGCTACCTTACAGCTTACGTGAAACATCAATCAAGATAAAGCTGAGACCTGGAAGACATGGAAAGTAACCACTGATAATTTATTGACAAGTGGTATAAGTGTGGGTCATGGACCAATCTCTCCATGAATTTGCTAGAACATGTAGAAGCAAAGAGTGCAAGGCGATGGCAACTGGTTGACACAGATTTCTCAATTTAAATTTTTAGGTTTCTTATTATGTTTTTCCCTTTTATTGTTGTAATATATCAATGTATAATGTTGGATATGAGGTTCTTATAAATTTACACTTCAATATGAGTAGTCATTACCACAAGGGCTCCTAAAACACAACTTATATACAATCAGATCTGTTAACATATACGACACGAGAGAAAAGAATCATTTTTAATGAGCACTCGGTTTTAGTCCAATTAATTTATACAATCACGACAGGCTTGGATTTGAATTTCTTCCGATATGGTTTTAAGTAAACTTAAGAAATTGGAAATTGGAGAAGAAATGATAAAATAATCATCAGATGAAACTATGATGGTTTTTCAAGAAGAAAAAGACAAAAGGAAAGCTTTTTCTTTTCGTCCAACTGACGTTTACGAAAAAAGATTCAACTATTCTTCAAAAAAAAGTTGGAACTATCATTGTTCAATATGAAGTCATGAAGTTAATTAGCAAATAAAAGAAAACTTCGTAAAAGGAAAAGGCTCAATATAACACGTTTCACCACCCCTAATGATCATGAACCTTTTTTTTTTCTATTTTAAAGGAAAAAATAAAAATAAAAAATAAAGTGAAATTACGAATAAGTCAAAGATAAATTTAAAACCCAAGCTACACATTTTATACTCCCTCCAGTACATTGGTAGTGGTACAAATAATATCCAAATTAATAACAACAAAAGATAGGTTGTTGAGATCTATAAAAATAAAAATTTAATTAAAAATAAATGATTAAAAATCAATAAATTGGATCGTATTTATAAATATCGATAATAATTTTATTCTTTAAATAAAAATAAATAAAGTAAATATTAGGGTTTATAAAGTCAAAAACTAAATTTAAATTTAAAACTAAATGAATAAAATAATAATTAAAAGTTTTGAGAAAATCAACAAGAAAATTTAATTTATTGACAACATTAAGATCATGAGAGACCTCATTCTAACCAACAGACTCAACTCAATGGAGTTTATTTAAGCTAGATCCACATTCACACCACATAATCATAAACTAACATAAGCAATTATGTAGTTCATCACTAATATTAGAATAAATTAAACAATTATGAATTTAATTATTCTAATTGACAAGGCATTCATTTTAAGCTATCAAATACTGGTTAGATATTTAACAAACCTAAACAATTATAATTATAACAGAAGACACGCGAATACAAAAAAATAAAGGATTAAGCATAAATTAGGTTTCAAGAATTTATTGAATCAAATTTTGATAATCCTTTGACTACAAAAGAAAGTTTAGAAAGTCATAGAATTGGAAAACACAATAAAATAATAAAATAACTATAACATTAGAAAACTACTAAAAGGTCCTAACTCCTTCTAAAAATACGATATATATTTTTTCTAATTGACCTAAACTAGGTTACAGAAGCTTGCTTGAGGTCATCAAACTTCTCAAAGATTAATATGCCCTCAAGACTCGATTAAAACATAGAAAATTGCGTCAAAATGGAAAGGTTGGCACAAGGGCATGAGAGTTACGGCGCAAGGGCGCCAGGCTAAGGCAGGGGCACGTCACTTGTGGGGCTGGGCCACCGACAGGGCATGTCATGATCACGCGTAGGGCACCAAACTTTGGGGCAAGGATGCTCGACTTGACCGTGTTGCTCGATTTTGGCTATGCCTTGTCTCGTTAGCCTTGACTCCTCATTTTAGCTCCTGATGGACTTGAAACTCGACCCTCAAGCTCCCATAGGCCTAGTTCAAGTCTAAAAACACCCGATTAAATATCAATTTTTAAAAAAACCTTTAAAAGTAAAGCATAATTAACAAAAAATACAAATGAATGTAAATGAGACACGAAACATCTAAAGTGAGCTACTATTCGATATTTCACTTAAGAATCGAGCACAATGCTAAACATAAGGGCCTAAAATATATGAAATATAGACACTTTTCACACCCTAACAACTTAACCTTTTCTTTTCCTCGAGCAAAATAATGATAATGCAACCTAAGGAACCTAACTCAATTTGACAACCAAACATCATTTCATCCCCTCGAGATAAAAAAAGATACTTTCATATATGTAACCCAAATATCATATGTTAACAAAATGTAGTAATAAAAAATCCATACAACTAAGTATAGTGGGAGCTAATGGACCTTCTTGTTCATGTGCAATAGTATCCCCTACAATATGCAATGCATAAGAGATATTAGAAAAGTTAAGAGAATATTTTCAAATTTCAACATGCTTTCAAAAGTCACTAGGTTTCCAAACTTAGTAAATTCAAATGAGTATAAAGTATCGAACCAAAATTTCCCAATTATTATTATTTAACATGAGATTAAAGCATAATTCAAATAATATAACCATTAAGTTTTCTTTTTTTGTTCTTTTTTTCACCAAATCTAGATTGATCACCTTCGAACATGAGCGTCGATGATAACCCAAGCACCTACCCCAAATTACTTGTTTAATCAAACCTAAACAATCTTTAACTTTACTCATATCTACATAAATGGGGTGTACTAAGAAACACTGAACCTTTTGGTGAGAAGGTAAATGAAAACTAAGCACCTCCCTCCGGTTATGTCACACTTGAAATCCTTTAAATTCAAAACTTTAGAACCTTTAGGGGTTAAATTAAAAGAGACTGTAAACTGGCAATCTCTACTGGAAAATTTGCGGAATAGAGAGGCTAGTTTGAGCATAGTTGAAATTCAAGTCTGGTTCAGTTGGATTAAACCAGTCTATCCCTTACTAGGGGGACAAAATGATTGGAAATGAATGGACTTTATATGATTGAAAATCGTACATAAAGGGCTATAAATAGCTGAAGAGTGACTTCCTAGGAGATTTCTTCTTCATTTTGTTTCATTTTTCTTCTTCAACTTCTTTCTTAGTAGCTCCTAATAGAGAATGATATGATAAATTCTCTATATGGAACGATGATTTTGAGGTTTAAGTTAGAAAAATAGAGAAATCAATAAGCTGGTAAGGTTCTAAGCCCTTCGGTGTATGTAAGACTTAGAAAACAAAGATAAGAATTTTCATAACCATTTTAAAGGGATTTGCATGTTTCTGGAAAAAATTAAGTATTAAATTGGGATTTTTAAGTTTAACCCATGAATTGGTTGTCTTGCTTAGCTGCTTGGGGAATGGAGGCTCCGATTCTTGGAAAAGCTGAGGAAACAAGGCAAAGAAGCATTTGGTGAATTTCTGCACTCAACCCTTGAAATGCTAAGTGTGTTGTAAGGTTGCGTAGGTTTAAAAAGTGTCTGCCATTAGAGCTTAATGTACATGAATTAGCTACAATTCAATGGTATTGTGTCAATGGAATGCATGTAATGTATGTAAAGGAAACATTATCGGGTTTAGGTGAAGTTAGGAAGGAAAAATGGGAGAGAGAGGTGATTTTGTTAATTATTATCGTATGGTGTTGCTGTGTGCACTCATGATGTGCGAAGCTCTAGGCCTTATCAAAGGAACATTGGGGTATTCGAGAATCAAGGTTAGGAACAGTGAATTGGAGGAATGGATGGAAGGAAATAGGATGAATAACTAAGGAAAATCATGGCTAGGCCATGGAACCGATCGGATGCTATATGTAACACCCTCCCCCGTATTCAATGCCAGAATAGGGTTACAGAGCATTACCAGACTTACTATACATTTAAACATACATTTCACATACTTGATCAAATTTATTTCAAACATTAATCAACAACATACATATCGTCCCTATTACGAACCTGCGAGGCCCGAATCATGCATTCAAGGTAATTTGGGACTAAACCGATAACTTTGGAAACTTTTTGAACACTTAAGAAATTTTCTCAAAAACAGGGGACACAAGCCCGTATGGCTTGACCGTGTGTCTCACACGACCACCAGACACGCCTGTGCCACAAGACGTATAGACATTCGAAATGGGAGCACATGGCCGTATCCAAGCCCGTGTCCGACCCTGTCTCCAAACAAGTGAGCTTACTGACTTGGGTCACACGACCAACCACACACCCATGTGTTTAGCCCGTGTACCCTTCAAAATGGCCACACATGCCCGTGTGTCAGGCCGTGTGCTAGGTCGTGCCAAACTTGTAGGGTATACTGACTTATGCCACACAGCCAAGTTAAACGCCTGTGTGTGAGGCCGTGTGGAGCATACTGACTAGATTTTAAATTCAACACTAGGGGACACACGGTCTTGTCTCTACCCGTGTGGGCAAAAATAGGCTATTTACCAAGCCATTTTGCCACCCAAACTTGTGAACACCTATATTAATCCAAATGGCACCAAAACATAACATTAAAAGGCATTTTAATCAACCAATTCAGCCATACCTCATGCACATTCTATTCTCTCATTCTCCATGCATACAAATCACAAATACATGCTATACCTTTTATAGCAATTCACATTTATAAATCAACTAATTATACACTTCTAAACTTGTATCATTTTGCATCAAAACCACAAGCATGTAACTACTCCAATATCAACCACTTAACATCCTAATCTTTATAATTCTCAAGCATTATATATTCATCCATGGACTCATAACATAAAACATTTATGCACATATTTATACATAACCAATTCAACCAAATTAAGCCAACTCTCATGGCTATATATACAAACCAAAATTTCCTAATTTCATTACAAAAATTTATTATTTAGCATGAGATTAAAGCATAATTCAAATAATATAACCATTAAGCTTTCTTTTTTTTTTTTTTGTTCTTTTTTTCACCAAATCTAGGTTGATCACCTTCGAACATTAGAGTCGATGACAACCCAAGCACCTACCCCAAATTACTTGGTTAATCAAACCTAAAGATTCTTTAACTTTACTCATATCTACATAAATGGAGTGTACAAACCATATTTATACATATATGCACATATTTATACATAACCAATTCAACCAAATTAAGCCAACTCTCATGGCTATATATACAAATCAAAACATGACCATTCACAAGCCATCACAAATGGCCAAAATAAATATTCCATAAAGACCAAGTCCCTATACATGCCATATACCTAAAATACCAATGTTCATGGGTACCAAGTGATAGGTGGATAGTGTGAAATGATCTTCGACGATCCCCGAATTCGAGCTAGCTTGATATTAGTATAAAACATAGAAAAATAAACAATGTAAGCTTGTATGAAATAAACCTGATATAATTATAAACACATAATTCAATAATTGAATATAAATACATGAATTCAAATCAACTAACAAACCTTTCAATTACTCATTCACAAAACTATATACTTTCTTCACCATTTCTTCGATTCAAAGCTAATATGGTTTATGCACATACCTGTACTATCTTGTTCCAATCTCATTCTCATCCACATCATTCGTTTACCCGTTGAACCAATCAGAATAGAAGTCGGATACTCGGGAGTCTCGCACACTAAGTACCTATACCATGGCCCGAAGCCAAATCAAGGTAACTTATATCCGAAGTACTGATATCATGGCCCAAATCCAAATCAAGGTAACTTATATCCGAAGTACTGATATCATGGCCCAAAGCCAAATCAGCCGATACTCATAGCCCGAAGCCAAATCGGTATAACTCGCCCCTGAAGTGCTAATATCATGGCCAAAGCTAACTCAATGTATCCCCTAATAACATGTCACTAGTATCCTAAACTATTCCTAATGTTCAACCGGGATTTCAAATGCCGAATTACCATCGAATCAACGTCGAACTTACCTGTAGTCTCGTATTCACAACTTATACAATATCAAAGCATTTATAATACATTTATAATGAAATTTATCACATACGAACTTACCTCGGGTGAAAACGATGAAATAAGTCAATTAGTCGATAACTTTAGTTTTCCCACGATTTAAATTTGAATTCCGGTTTTCTTGATCTAAGTATATTCAAATTTAACTTATTCAATAATCTTTCTATTCAATTTAATCCAAAACACACATTTACACTTTTACCTAAGACTTTCACAACTTTTACAATTTATTCCCTAGCTCGTAAAATGAAAATTCATGTAATTTTAATCATACCCAAGCTAGCCTTGTAACATCCTGAATTAATGGGCCTGTGCATTTTGTGTGTTGATGGTTTAAAATATTAAATTGAGGGTTAGGGATCTAGATTGGGCTCAGGAATGGGCTGAGACCTTGGTTAAATATTCTGTTTAGTCACCATAGGGTTTGAAGGTAGGTATCTGTGTTTAAAAATATCAAGTTGGGCTTGTGGCCCAAAGTAATGTGGTGCCATAAAGGAGCAAAGGGTGGCGTCACTAGTGGATGGAGAGGGCCCAAGTTTTGGTTGCTTTGAGCCCAAGTTATTGGGCCAAATTCGGCACTTAAAAGGGAGCAATAGGGGACGGTAACAAGGCTACAACTTAGGGATTTTTTTTAATGTTTAATTTATGAGGATAATAAGAAGATAAAGGGGGAAGGAGTGGTGTGATGTAGGACTCTTTTGGATGTGAGTTTTGATAAAGATAAGGGAAAAGATGATAGGCTATCCAAGAGGCTAGAGGTGGCCGAAATTTGGACTGTGTGTGTAAAGGGGGGACGGCTAGATAGAGTTAGTAGATGCCGAAATTCTGTTAGTTTTTCTGAAAGCTTTCTCTCAGTTTTCTCTGCTGCCGAAATTTTCTTTCCATTCTTTTTCTTCCTAGCCGAATTCTCCCTACCCATTCATTCATCTTTTCTTCCATCCACTAAAAGCTGAAGCCACACTCCTATTTGCTCCTCTAACCGAAAATCTCTAAGCTTCTCCACCAAAACTCTTCACCCAGTACTTCTAAAAGTCGAAAACGCATCAGCCACCTCTTGTTCATCTTTTCCGGGATTTCCTTAAAAGCCGAAATCCCTAGATCTCACCTCCTGTTATTGCCGAATGTTGAAGGAAACTGAAGGTAAGTGTCGATTCGCGTGATTCAATCTTTTTCTGGTTTTTAGAGACCCTAGCCGAATGGCTATATGGAAACTGATCTTGTGTTTTTCTTTCTTTTGCGGCATTCCGGGATTTGAAGGAGATCCAATCGCCTAAGGTTCTAAATCGGTAGCACTCGAATCATCCTACTTCTGGGATCTAATCGATTTAGGTAAGGAGATTTATTTATTTAAACATATAAATTTGGGTAAATAATAATCCTTGGCCGAATGTAGGGGAAGCTTTATCTTCGCGTTCTTCCGGCTTTTGAGCAAAGTTGTAGACAAAGGGCAGTAGATTCTATTAGCGGGGGTATCGATGTAGAGGGTAGTCCTACGTATTTATCAGGTGTGTAATATTCTCACACCATTTAGATTGCCTGTTAGTATATGTAGATATATTTGGCTGTATTCTGTTAAATGTCGAAATCCCGGCATAACGGTTGAAAACCCGAGGAGGGTAAAGGCGAATCACCAGGTTAGTGATTTCTGTCATTCATAAGTGAATGTTTCTATTGAGATGATATGTTTTATATGTATGCTAATTTCTATGTATGCACGGGGTTGGGTGATTAATGAAAGGGGAAGTGTTCTGTTGTAGTGGCTCTGCCACGAACTGTTGTAGTGGCTCTGCCACGATCTGTTCTAGTGACTATGTCACAACTCTGACGATGAGCAGCTAACTGCAGCACGACTACCATCGATGGTGTGTAGCGGTGAGGGTTGATTGTAGAAATCCCCAATGGTGTGATTGGCAGGTAAGGGTGGTGTGTAGCGGATGGAAACCTAGGATTGGGTTGGGCTTTGCATAAATTTCTGTCATATGATATTCTGTTATTCTGATCTGTGGGGCTAAGGCCCAACTGATAGTGCACGAGGGTTGCACACTGAGTCTCGTGACTCACCCCGTTGTTTAACATTTTTGAGGTAGCACTTAGGGCATCGGAACCGGCTGGAAAGGAGCGCAAGGTGGCCATGCAGGAGTTTATTTGAGTTAGAAAAAGGGCTTTGTTAAAACTATTTATTCTTAATACTTTTAGTTAACTTGGTTTATTATTGGTTTATTATTTCTTTGTAATAAGGCCATGGGCCATTAGCTTTATATTTTCGGTTTTTGGGCTTTACTTTCAGACACTTGAATTATCCGATAAAATTGGAACTAAGGCATGTACTAAACTTCGGTTCTAAATTCATAAAGGCATCATATAGAATTTATATCTTATATAAATTATCAAATTATTAAGTTTTCCGGTATAAATGTTTAAACTCGAAAAATGTTTTTTCAAAAAAAAAAGCGACATGTTTTACTAAATCTTCTTAGTGACATGCCAGATCCGGTCGTGGTGTTTGGGCCGGGTTTGGGGTGTTACAAGCCTAATTACCACGATCTCCATATTAGTCCATAATTCACATTATTTCACATTTATACCACACAATTTACACATTTCTCAATTTAATCCATATTTTGCATTTTTCTCAAAAATCACTTAACAAAACTTGTATATCTATCAACAAGCATTCATAATCTATCATCAAACATCAAAATACTCATTTATTCATCAATGGCATCATTCAAAATTTTTAACAGTTTTGCAAAATAGTCCCTAGGCTAGCTAGACCTAGTTGCAACGATCTCGAAAACATAAAAATCATTAAAAACGGGACAAAAATGGACTTACAATTGAGTATCAAAGTGACCGAAACCTAGCAAGCCTTCATGGACATTTATTCCTTCTAAATTCAGAGGTGGGGAAGATGAATGAACCATATTTTGTTTTTATTTCATTTAATTTAACTTATTTTACTAAATTACCAAATTAACCTTAATATTAAAACATTAAAATCACATAATGGTTGTCTATAATTGTCCACTCATGCTATCATTGGTCTAATTACAATATAAACCCTTCAAACATTTAATTTCATAGCTATTAAATACCTTGAACTTATAGAACTCCAAAATTTCACTTTACGCCATTTAATCCTTTTTATCAAATTAACTAATCAAACGATAAAAATTCTAAATGAAACTTTCACACAATCACTCAATCAAGCTGTAAACATTGAAATAATAATAAAATAAATATTTTGGCCTCGAATTTATGGTTTCAAAACCACTGTTTCGATTTGACTAAAAACGGGCTGTGACAACTCTCCCCCCTTAGGGATTTTCGTCCCCGAAAATCTTACCAGTGAATAGGTTAGGATACTATTTTCTCATAGCTTCCTTGGGTTCCCACGTAGCCTCTTCGATCCCGTAACGTTGCCATAAGACATTTACTAAAGCTATGCTTTTATTTCTCAACTGTTTAACCTCTCGAGCTAGAATCCTAATCGGTTCTTCGCTATACGTCATATCAGACTGAATATCAATCTCTGACGGCGAAATTACATGTGATGGATCTGATCTATAATGTTGAAACATTGACACATGAAAAACATTGTGGATCTTTTCTAAAAACATTGTGGATCTTTTCTAACTCAGAAGGTAAATCTAATTGATATGCCACTGGCCCTATTCTTTCGATGATCTCGTACGGTCCAATGAAACGCGGACTTAGTTTACCTTTACGACCAAATCGAAGGATTTTCTTCCACGAAGATGCTTTCAGAAACACTTTGTCACCGATTCAGAATTCATTTTTTTCATTTTAAATCCCCGTACAATTTTTGTCGATCTGAAACTGCTTTTAGGCTGTTTCGAATTACTTTCACTTTATCTTCAGTCTCTCGGATCAAATCAACCTCGTGAATCTTTTTCTCACTAAGTTCGGTCCAGTACAACGGAGTTCTACATTTGCGACCATACAAAGCTTCATACGGTGCCATCTTTATACTCGACTGAAAGTTATTGTTATACACCAATTCAACCAACAAAAAATATTTCTCCCTATTGCCTTCGAACTCTAAAACACAACACCGAAGCATATCTTCGAGAATCTGAATTACTCTCTCAGACTGACCGTCAGTTTACGGATGAAATGAAGTACTAAAGTTCAACTTCGTACCCAGAGCTTCTTGCAATTTCTTCCAAAATCGCAATGTAAATCTCGGATCTCTATCCGAAATAGTTGAAACTAGCACCCCGTGCAATCTAACAATCTCTAAAATATATAACTCAACCATTTTGTCAAGTGAATAATCTGTACGTACCGGAATGTTGTGCAAATTTTGTCAGTCGATCAACGACAACCCAAATAGCATCTTTCATCTTCGGAGACAAGGGTAATCCCAATACAAAATCCATTGAAACTCTATCCTATTTCCACTCTGGTATCATTATAGGCTGTAGTAATCTCGAAGGCACTTGATGTTCAGCTTTAACTTGCTGAGACACTAAACATCTTGCTACAAATTCAAAAATGTCTCGTTTCATACCCAACCACCAATACAGTTGTTTCAAATCATTGTACATTTTAGTACTCCTCGGGTGCATAGATAGACAACCACTGTGTGCTTCGTGCAAAATTTTAATCAGCTCGGAATTATTTGGTACACAGATTCTATCTCGGAACATTAAACAATCATCGAATCCAATATGAAAGTCTAAATCTCTATTCGACTCATATTGCACTCTTTTAGCTTGCAACTCATTATCACACTTTTGAGCTTCACAAATTTGCTAAAGAAAAACCAGTTTAGCTTTCAACTCGGCTAATATCGAACCATCATCAGATAAAATCAGTCTTGTATTCATCGCTCTCAAAGCAAACAGAGATTTTCTACTCAAAGCATTTGCGACTACATTTTCTTTCCCCGGATGATAATCAATTACTAACTCATAATCTTTCAATAGCTCTAGCCACCTCCATTGTCGCAAATTCAAATCTTTCCAAGTCATTATATATTTCAAGCTTTTATGATCAGTAAACTTGTGAAATTTTTCACCGTAGAGATGATGTCGCCAAATTTTCAATGATAGTAGCCAACTCTAAATCGTGCAACGAATAGTTCTTTTCATGCGGTTTCAACTATCTGGAGGCATAAGTTATAACTTTTCCATCTTGCATCAACACGCAAACCAAACCATTTAATGACGTGTCGCTGTATATCACAAACACTTTACCCGATTCAGGTTGAACTAAAACTGGTGCCTCAGTTAACAATGCTTTCAACTGATCAAAACTCTATTGAAATTTCCCAGACCATTCAAACATCATGTCTTTCTGTAGCAGTCTGGTCATCGGTGTAGTAATCATCGAGAATCCTTTAACAAAATGTCGATAGTAGCCCGATAACCCCAGAAAACTTCTAACTTCAGATACATTCCTCGGTGGTTTCCAATCAACAACAACTGGAATTTTGCTCGGATCAACTCTTATACCTTCCGCTGAAATAATGTGCCCCAAAAATCTGACTTCTCTGAGCCAAAAATCACATTTACTGAATTTAGCGAACAGTTGCTTATCTCTCAAAGTCTGAAGCACAATTCTCAAATGTTCGACATGCTCAGATTCATCTCGTGAATAGATCAAAATGTCATCAATGAACACAATAACAAATTTGTCTAAATATAGTCTAAAGATCCGATTCATCAAATCCATAAAAACTGAAGGAGCAGTAGTCAATCTGAAAGGCATAACAAGGAATTCATAATGTTCGTACTTCGTTCTGAAGGCAGTTTTCGGCACATCTGAATCTTTCCCTCGCAACTGATAATAGCCAGATCTCAAATCAATCTTCGAAAACACTGTTGCTCCTTTCAACTGATCAAACAAATCATCTATTCTCGACAAGAGATACTTGTTCTTTACCGCAACCTTATTAAGCTATCGATAATCAATGCACATTCTCATTGACCCGTCTTTCTTCTTTACAAACAATACTAGCGCACCCCAGGGCGAAAAAATAGGTGTTGCAAAACCCCTATCTGTTAACTCTTGCAATTGAGATTTCAAATCTTTCAATTCTGCCAGAGCCATCCTGTACGGAGCTATCGATATCGATGAAGTTCCCAGTACTAATTCAATAGCAAATTCAACCTCTCTAATTGGTGGTAATCCAGGTAACTATTCTGGAAACACATTCGAAAACTCACATACTATCGGTACTGATTCAATCTTCGATTCAGACACTTTTGTATCCAGTATATAAGTAAGATAAGCTTCATAACCTTTTCTCACATATCTCTAAGCTGACATAGACGAAATCACAATAGGCAATCCACTAGACTCGTCTGATTCAATTCGAAAGATTTCACTATTTTGACATTTCAATTCAATAGTCTTTCGTCTAAAATTCACAACGACAACATGCAGAGTCAACCAATCCATTCCCAGAATTACATCAAACTCATCAAATGGAAAAAGCATCAAATTAGCCGGAAAACAGTAACCTCGAGTCATTAAAGGACATTTCTTGCAAACTTTATCAACTAGAACATACTTGCCTAAGGGGTTCGATACTTTAATCACAAACTCAGTAGATTCAACATGCAAATTCTTACTAAACACTAAATTCATACAGATATACTAATGAGTTGATCCAGGATCAATCAATGCGATCACATTAGTGTCATAAAGACAGAATGTACCGGAGATAACATCGGGTGACGACTCCTCTTCTCGAGTGCGAATGGCATAAGCTTTGTGTAACACCCCTTACCTATATTCAATGTCGGAACCGAGTATGAGGCATTACCGGACTTAATGTGCTTGAACGTACAACTTTGGGCTATAAAATTTCATTCTTACTAAATAATTCTCATTCACATTCATAACATCCTTATTATGGGCCTACGAGGCCTTAAACATGCAAATAGAGGGTTTCAGAATCAAACCGGGAATATTTGTATACTTAGATAATTTTTGCCTAAACAGGGCCACACACCCGTGTAAAATGGGACACGCCCATGTGGGCAGGCCGTGTGGTCATAGACGCCCATGTCCCTAGCCCGTGTGAAATTTATTTTTCATTTCGAACCTACAAGGGTTTTCACACGCCCGGGTCATTGGCCCGTGTCCTCCACACGGCCTAGACATGCCCGTATCCTCACCCGTGTGTGAAACCCTGAGTATTCTGTTTATGATGTCAGCAACCTTATAAGGGGCACACGGCCTAGGCACACGCCTGTGTGTCTAGCCCGTGATCGATACTGACTTGTATCATTAACATGTAAGGAACACATGGCCCAGCCACACACCAATGGAACTAACCGTGCGTCACACATAGCCTAGACACACGCCCGTGTGCCTACCCGTGTGGACAAGAACAAGGCTATTTGTCGAGCTCTTTTTATCACCCAAACCCCTACAACATAAATCACATTCAACCATTAATTAAACAACCCAATCATGCATCATACACATTCATGAATAACATCATCTTTTCATATATTAGTAATAATAAGCCATCAACTATGGCTATTTACAAAAAGTTCATCTTTGAAGGAGCCAACACACTTGGCCAAAATAACAAGACATTTCACTAAGTCTAGCCCCTATACATGCCATACTCAAAATGCTAAGTCTAAATATACCGAGATGAGCTGATAGTGTGAGTGATCTTCCAATTATCTTCGTATCCCGAGCCGGCTCTTTGACATTATAAAACAAGGGAAAAGAAAGGGAGTAAGCTTTAAGCTTAGTAAGTTTACATGTAAACAATAAGCATCATAGTATGTGCTAATCAATCAATAGCATTTCATACTAAGTAAGAATAATTCACATTTCCATAATCATGCTTACTCATCTCATCTCTTACCACATTCCAGCCGTATAACATATATATTGCTCACATTTACTTGCACACATATTCTGCATTCATCACCACAAAGCCACATGAAACATTTACTTAGACAATTTCTCAATGAACCATTCGGAATAATACTAAGTACCTGGTGGTTTTGCACACAGGCCACTCTTAATCAATAATAAGGTGGTATAGCACAAAGCCCATCAACAAGAATATTTACGGTGGTTACGCATATAGCCCACCAAACGATACAAATGATGGTATCGCACACAGCCCATCGTGAACAAATAATAAGGTGGTTTTGCACACAACCCACCAAAAAGAATAATTACGGTGGTATCGCACATAGCCCACCAAATAATTATGACAGATATTTTTTCGCACTTACATATCTATTCCAAGGTTCATACGAGAATTACTCACTATCTACCAATTTCAATCAATCTTAATCATAATTGATCTCATTCATACAATGCACCAATAAGTAACAACATATGTATTAAAGATGTATCGTTTACACATAAACTTACCTCGATGCAAAATGTATTAGTCGACAACTTAGTCCGTAACCTTGCCTTTTCCTCGGTCAAGGTTGTTTCCGCGTTCCTCTTGATCAATAATAATAAAATTTACTCATTCAATCACCTTATAACTCATGATACATCAAAATTTCTACTTAGGCAAAAATGACCATTTTGCCCTTATACTATGGCAAAATTACAATTTTGCTCCTAGGCTCGTAAATCATTTTTCATCACATTTTCTCATTAAACAAGCCTAGCTGAACATTTATTTCTCTTACAACCACTCACAAAACCAATTATTTCATGCATTTATTACTCATTTACAACCTTTACAAATAAGTCCTATTTAGGTGTTTTCATGATAACACCTTTCACAAAAGTTGTTCCTTAACTCACTAACATTCATTTTCTTCCATAAAAACTCAGCAAACAACATGAACGCTCTCATGGAATGTCCTTAAACTTTCAACCATTAAGCAAAATAGTCCCCTCATTAGCTAACTCAAGCTTTGGGGGTTCCAAAAGTACAAAAATTATCAAGAAAGACCTCTAAAATCACTTACTTGCAAGAGAATACCTTGGCTGAAAGTTTGAACTCCAAAATCCCCTATTTTCTCTTTAATTTTTGATGGATAAGAAGTGTGAATAGTGAAAGATGATATCTCTTTTATTTATCTTATTTTATTCATTTTTTATCACCTAATTTCACCAAAATTTTGACGAAAATTAATGCTCTTGTCTCCCTTATTCCCTATGGCCGGCCACACTCTCCTAATGTCCTAATTGCACTTTAAGGACCTTTAATTTAATATTCTATGGCTATTAGACACCTCTACCTTGTATAATAGAACTTTCGCAATTTATGCGATTTAGTCCTTTTTCATAATTGAGCATGAAATCACCAAAATTAATGCACCAAAATTTTCGTACATCCTTATAACCATGCTATAACACATAAAATAATGTCAGAATAATTTTTTTCAACCTTGGACTAGTGGTCTCGAAACCACTGTTTCGACTAGCCCCAAAATCGGGCTGTTACAACTCTCCCCCTTTAGAGATTTTTGTCCTCGAAAATCTTACCGGTAAAAAGTTTTGGGTATTGTTCCCTCATGGCTTCTTCCGGTTCCCACGTAGATTCTTCCACACCGTGTTTTTGCCATAACACTTTCACTAAGGCTATGTTCTTATTGCTCAACTATTTAATCTCTCGGGCCAAAATCTTGATTGGTTCCTCTTCATAAGTCATGTTCGGTCGTATCTCAATTTCTATTGGAGGGATCACATGCGAAAGATTGGAACGATATCGCCACAACATCGACACATGAAACACGTTGTGTATTCTCTCTAACTGGCCCAATCCTTTCAATAACCTCATACGGCCTTATGAATCATGGACTCAATTTGCCCTTTCGACCAAATCTCAATATTTTCTTCCACGGGGATACTTTCAGAAATACTTTGTTGCCCACTTGAAACTCAATTTCTTTCCTTTTTAAATTTGCATATGACTTTTGTCGATCCGAAGCAGCTTTCAGACTATCACGGATCACTTTCACTTTCTCCTCGGTCTCTTTAACTAAATCGACACCGTGAATTTGCTTCTCACTAAGTTCGGTCCAATATAAGGGAGTCCGACACTTGCGACCATATAGGCAAACTCAACCAAAGGTAGATATTTTTCCCAACTACCTTTGAACTCTGACACACAACATCAGAGCATATCCTCAAGAACTTGAATCACTCTTTCAGATTGGCCATTGGTTTGAGGATGGAATGTTGTACTAAAATTCAATTTTGAACCCAAGGATTCTTGCAACTTCTTCCAAAACCTCGAAGTAAATCTCGGATCTCTATCCAAGATAATAGATATAGGCACTCCATGTAATCTCACCACCTCAGCAATATATAGCTCAGCCAACTTGTCAAGTGAATAATCAACATGCACCAGTATAAAGTGAGCCAACTTCGTTAATCTATCCACAATAACCCACATAACATCTTTCTTTTTCGGAGTTGTAGGTAACCCCGTCACGAAATCCATTGTGATTCGATCCCACTTCCACTCTGGGACCATCACCGGCTGAAGTAATCCCGAGGGTACTTAATGCTCGGCTTTCACTTGTTTACAAATTAAACATCTTGTAACAAACTCGGAGATGTCTCTTTTCATACCCGACCACCAATACAACTTCTTCAAATCATTGTACATTTTCGTACTGCCCGGATGTATCGACAAGCAGCTATTGTATGCTTCATGTAAAATTTTTCGGATCAACTCATCATCCTTAGGTACACAAACCCTGTCATGAAACATCAAACAACCATCTGAACTCACCCCAAAATCAAAGTCATTTCTCGATTCGCACTGAGCTCTCTTAGCTTGCATCTTACTATCATTCTTTTGAACTTCACATATCTGCTGAATAAATAATGGTCTAGCCCTCAACTCGGCCAATATAGCACCGCCATCAGACAACACTAAGCTCGTACTCATAGCTCTCAAGGCATACAGGGATTTTCTGCTCAAGGCATCCGCAACCTCATTTGCTTTCCTCGAATGGTAATGATTACTAACTCATAATCCTTCAATAATTCGAGCCATCGTCGTTGTCGCAATTTCAAATCCTTTTGATCCATCAAGTACTTCAAACCCTTGTGATCGGTAAAGATTCGGCACTTCTCACCATATAAATAGTGACTCCAAATCTTTAAAGCGAAAATGATCGCAGCCAACTCCAAAGTGTGAGTCAGATAATTCTTCTCATGCGGTTTTAGTTGTCTCGAGGCGTAAGCTACTACCTTACCCTCTTGCATCAGCACATAACCAAAACCATTTAATGACGCATTGTTGTAGACCACAAACTCTTTCCCCGACTCAGGTTGTGCTAAAACCGACACCTCTATCAACAATACTTTCAATCTTTCAAAACTCTGTTGACATTTCTTAATCCATTCAAACTTAACATCTTTATGCAACAATTTCGTCATCGGGGTAGCAATCATGGAGAACCCTTTTACGAAACGTCTGTAGTACCCCGCTAAACCAAAAAGCTTCTAATTTCTGACACATTCCTTGGCAATTTCCACTCCACAATGGCCGAGATCTTACTCGGATCAACTCTAATTCCATCACCCGACACAACGTGTCCTAAGAATCCGACCTCTCGGAGCCAAAACTCACTCTTGCTGAATTTAGCATACAACTGCTTGTCTCTTAAAGTCTGCAAAACAATTCTCAAGTGCTCTGCATGCTCACTCTTATCCCAGAAATAAATTAATATGCCGTCGATAAAAACAACCACAAATTTATCCAAATACGGTCGGAAGATACGGTTCATTAAATGCATAAAAATCACAGGAGCATTCGTTAAATCGAATGACATGATAAGAAACTCATAATGGTCATACCTCGTCCGAAATGTAGTCTTCGGCACACCTTGCTCTTTAACCCTCAACTGGTAATAGCCAAACCTTAGGTCTATCTTAGAGAACACCGTAGCTTCCTTCAGTTGGTCAAACAAATCATATATCCTTGGCAAAGGATACTTATTCTTCACTGTTACCTTGTTGAGTTGTCTGTAGTCTATGCATAATCTCATCGACCCATCTTTCTTCTTTAAAAAAAAGTACCGGAACACCCCACGATGAATAGCTCGGTCTTGCAAAACCTTTGTCTGTTAACTCTTGCAACTGAACCTTTAACTCTTTTAACTCCAATGGTGTCATCCTATACGGAGCAACTGAAATAGATGCCGTACTCGGAACTAACTCTATCCCAAACTCGACCTCTCTAACTGGAGGCAGTCCGGGTAACTCTTCTGGGAACACATCTGGATACTCGCATACCACTGGCACTGATTCAATCTTTACCTCTAACTCTTGAGTATTTAGCACAAAGGCAAGATAAGACTCATACCCTTTTCTTAAGTATTTCTCAGCTACCATAAATGAAATCATTATAGGTAAACTATCTGATTTACCTGATTCAGCCGAATGACATCCCCATCTACACATCTCAATTCAATAAACTTACTACCACAATTTACTAAAACATTATGAGTAGTCAACCAATCCATACCAAGAATCAGGTCAAATTCATTAAACGACAACAACATGAGATTTGCCGGAAAATAATGACATCTAATTGTCAAAGGATAATTCCTACATACCTTGTCAACTAGCATATGTTTTCCTAACGGGTTTGACACTTTTACTAAAAATTTCATAGACTCAACAATCATACTCATGCTAGATGCCATTTTTATGCAAATGTAAGAATGGGTAGACCCCGGATCAATCAAAGCAACAACAGAGTTATCATGAAGAGAAAAAGTACCCGATATCACATCTGGAGATGATGCCTCTAACGAGTGCGAATGACATAAGTCCTTGCAGGTGCTCGACCCTCTGACCTCACAGTAGAGTCTCTAGGTGCACCTCTACTACTAGCCCCACCTTTCGGGTTCTTTTGTGATCTACCCCTCGAAGATACATTGCTTGATCTCACTTCTTGCTTTCTTTCCTTCTCATCCCTCTCTAGACAATTCCAGATGAAATGGTCGGGTGAACCACACTTGTAACAATTACGGTTATTCCCCCAAAACTCCCTAGTGTGTTGCCTACCACAATTTGGACACTCCGGTTTGTTTGACTTTGGATTGCCCACGCTTGCCATCGAGGTGGCTTGAACCCTCAAGCCCAAGTATGTATTACCTCGATCTCGGTGTGAATATCCAACTAACGCAGTCGTCCGAGGGTTTATTTCCTTGGACCTCTTTGATTGAGTTTGGTACTCATTGGCCTTTTTCTTGCATCTTGGTCCTCACTCATGGCTTTTCTCTTTTCCTTATTCAGCTCATTGGCCTTACATGCCCTATCAACCAACACCACAAATTCTTTCAATTTCAAAATCCCAACTTGAAATCTGATATCCTCATTCAGCCCATCTTCAAACCTCTTGTATAAGATAGCTTCTGTGGACACACACTCTTGTACATACCTGCTGAGCCTAACAAACTCGCGCTCATATTCTGCCACAGTCATTTTGCCTTGCTTCAATTTAAGGATTTCTTTTCGTTTCTGATCCACAAATCTCTAGCTTATGTACTTCTTTTGGAACTGTAACATCCTGAATTAATGGGCTTATGCGTTTAGTGTGTGGATATGTCTAATGTGTTAATTTAACTGTTAGGGGTCCAAATTGGGCTCAGGATGTGGTCAAGGCCTTGGTGAAATTTTTGTTTGAGCAATATAGGGTTTAAAAGGTGGCATCTGTGTTTAAAATATCAAAATGGGCTTGTGGCCCAGTGGTCAGTGGCGCCACTTAGGGAGCAAGGAGGTGACTCCACACAAGGGAGTAAGGGGCCTAAATTTAAGTTTCATGGAGCCCAATTCTTTTAATTTAAGTTTAATTTTCGGCATTACGGTTAGGTGGAGTGGACGGCAGCAAGGCTCAAAAATAGGAGGATTTATGTGAATGGGATAATGTAGATATTATAGTTGATAATATGGAAGATAAAAGGAGAAAAGATAGGAGCTATCTGCAAGGCTAGGTGTTGGCCGAAATTCCATCACCTAGAGGAGGGAAGAAATCAGTTTCTTTATGGCAAAGGGGTGCCGAAATTTCCCCTACTATTTGATTAGTTATTAGTTATCAGGAAGGGCATTTTCAGTTTTAAGCAGTAGGTGCCGAAATCTTCTTTAGATAGAGGGGATATCTCTTCAATGCCGACATTTGGAACCCTATTCTTTTCTCTCATTCTCTGTACCGAAACCCTTAGCCATTCTCTATAATCTTTTCTTGTGATTTCTTCAAAAGCCGAAATCTTTCACTTCACTTTGTTTTCCATTCTTTTTCCTCTTGTGCTAATTTCTCCATAAAAGCCGGAATCTTCTCTCAAGTGCTAGCCGAATCTTCTCCAGTAAGGTAAGTGTCGACTCCTGTGATTCCTTAAGATCTCTTTCGGTTTTTAGAGACAAGGCCAAATGGCCACTTGGTTTGTTTAAGGCTAATATTTTCTCTCTTCCTGCGTTTTGTGCGGCAACCCGGGATTTGAAGGAAACCTGATCGTTTAGATCTAAAAGTCGGAAGCCGCTAGTCTCTAAGTTCGGGATTTCAAGGTAGGATTTTCAATTCTCCTTAAGATGATCAACCGTTTTCTTTTCGTTAGACGTGCCTTAACCTAATGTTTTAGCCTTTGAACAACACCTTAGGCAGATAACAACTGTGTTGACTACGGATAACGTCGACGTAGAAAGTTTTGTTCCAACAATAATCAGGTGTGTAGATCTCTAACACACTAGTTAACTATAATCTATATGTGTTATGGGCTAAAAAGCCGGAAAGAGGCTGTGTAGACAGTCGAATAAAACCCTAAAAGGGTTAGGCATGGATGCCAGGTACGTAATCATAGAAATCTCGGTGGTTAAACCACAACTTCAAATGATAGGTCACATAGTGACCGGTGGCTATGCCACGTTTAATGATTCCTGATTAATAGGAATAGGCAGTACGGTTGTCGTTATGGTGTGTAGCGGAGGAGGGTTGATTGTAGAAATCCCCAAGGTGTGATGGTTGGTAAGGGTTGGTGTGTAGAGGATGGAATTGTAGGATGGGTTGGGCTATTCATCATTCATTATTTTCATGTAATTATGATTGTTGCCTTTATGTATGGGCCAGGGCTCGTAATGTGTTTGTGGGCCTTAGGTCAGTGTGTCCGGGATTTATATACTGAGTCTTGGTAACTCATCCTTTCATTTTTCTCTACTCTTTCAGATGAGCAGTGGGTCGTGGACATGGGAGCCGAGACGGACTCGAGGGGCCATCAAGTTTTTTTTTATTTTTATAAATTATTTTGGCTTTTCCTTACGTTTTTAATTTTTGGAATATTTATGTAATAAGGCCCTATAGTTTATATTTCACTGCTTAGTTTTTAATATTTGCAACTTATGAAATTTTGTCAAAGGTTTAGTTATTCAAAATAATAACAATACAAGGTTTTATTTTCAAAAGGTTACCTATTTATTCAAATATTGTCTAATTAACTTACGATTTTCGAAACCAAGAAAGCAAAAGTTTTCAATGTACAACCCGTAGCATACCAGATCTGGTCGAAACGTATGGGCCGGGTTTGGGGTGGTACATTTTGGTATCAGAGCCCGGTTCAAAACTCGGGCTGTGAAATGGGTCTAGTAATGTTTTGTAAAGTTGATGAGAATTTGAAAAAAAAATTTGGAAGAAGATATAGCCTTCGAGTTTACCGGCACCCGATCCACGCAGGTAAGTATTCTAACTTCTGTTGTGATATACATGTTGGGCTTAATGGGCTTGATGGACGTAGGCTAGTATATTAGACATTGATGGACTTTAGGCTTAATTTAAACAACTCTCTAAATTCATAAGATTTAATCCAACTAAACATACCCGTAAACGAGTCGATGGGTTAGGGTGTGGCAACAGGCATACGCATGTATAGGATTGGATTCAGGGAGAGCTTGGTACTTAAGCAGTCCTAGTGACTCACCTCCTCTTCGTTGGAATCCTACCTGGTGCGTAGTGACTGTTTACCTTAGCCACAAGGATTTGTTGACGGGCCAAAATCTATAGAAAGGGACCAGCCACCCTATTTCACAATAAAAAAAAAACCCCAAGTTTTGTAAAATTTCCAAAATACACCTGATTTGTGAAAATTTCCAGAATACCCCAGAATTGTAAAACTACCAAAATTTGTGAAATCACTGAAACACTCTGGTTAGCAAAATTTCTAAAATAACCTTGGTTTGTGAAAATTTCCAAACCAACCGTGATTTTATAAAATACCCATGTTTTGTAAATTTACCAGAAAACCCCTAGATTTACAAAGGTAACCCGGTTTGCAAAATTAAATTTTCCAAAGTATCCCTGCTTCAGAAAAAAAAAACAACAACAACATCAAAATATCTTTATTTCAAAAAAAACAAAACCACCAAGATACCCCATTTTGAGGAAAATTATCGAAATACCCCCGTTTTAAAAAAATGTGTACCAAAGTACTTTCAACTCAGAGAAAAATCACCAAGATACTTTATTTTGGAAAATACCCTGTAGGGCAAAACTACGGCAATACCCCTGGGTAGTGAAATGACGAAAATACCCTCATGTGATGAATGTGAGTTCATGGATGTTATATGTATGTTGATGTGTGATGGTTGAATATATGTGGTTTCTAGAATTAGGAGATAAACTTGAGACTGAAACTGTAGATAGGTTCGGATTCGAAAAAACTACTCTTAAAACTACTTTCCATAAGATTATTCATGGTTAATTGGTGGAAGAAATTAATAATTCATAAAATTTTTAATCAGATAAACGCGAATCGATAGAATGAGTACAAGGGGTCGTGGACGTCCGCTGCGTGGTCGTGGTAGGGGTAGGATGACAGTCTGAACCGGTGGGATCTGACCATGGATCTGGGAACCAGATGCCGGTACCACCGGCTGCGGAGGAGGAATTCCAGGACCAGACAGCTGGAGATGATACGGTATCTCAAGCGATGTTAAGGGTTTTAGAGAGGGTTGTTGGGGCAGGCATGTCACAGGAGCCCGAAAATCTATGCCGGAGCGACTTAGAGCCAATGGGGGCAGAAGTGTTTAGGGGAATTTCTAGCGTAGCCCCGAGTTCAGCTGAGTATTGGTTGGAGGCGATGGAACGCATAATGGATGATTTGGATCTCACAGAGGAGGAGAAGTTGAAAGGGGTCGTATCTCTCCTGCAGGACGAAGCTTACCAATGGTGGCTTATGGTTAAGGATGGTACAGTGGCTGACCGTATCACCTAGGATCTCTTCAAAACGGCATTTCAAAGTAAGTACAATGGGACGAGTTATGTGGATGCGCAGCGCAGAGCATTTTTGAATCTGGTTCAAGGAAGTAGGTCGGTGGCTGCGTATGAGGCGGAATTCTTAAGCCTTAGCCGTTATGCTCGAGGAATGGTGGCTACAGACCATGAACATTGTGTTCGATTTGAGGATGGTCTGAGGGATGATTTGCGTGTTTTGATAGCCCCACAACGGGAGAGGGAATTCGCTGTGCTTGTGGAAAAGGCTAAGATAGCCGAGGAAGTAAAGCGGACCGAGAAACTGAATCAGGATAGAGGTAGGAGTGGGAATAAGAGGAACGTTGGACCGTTAGGGTCAGTTGGGTGTAATCAGAAAAGACTTAGGTCAGATGGGTCGAAACGGGAGGAGAGACCTGCTACTGCTAACCAGACACAAAAGTGTGCTCGATGTGGTAAGTTCCATACCGGTGAGTGTTAGGCGGGCATTGGGAAGTGTTTTAGGTGTGGATCTGTGGACCACCAAGTTAGGAACTGTCCACAGCAACGGGACAGTCAAGGGCTCATGGGTCGAGGGAATGCACAGCCTGGTAGAGGAGGTCAACAACCACAAAGAGTTCGTGGTGCAGCCAGAGGTGGTAATGGTTCCGGTCGGGGTCGTGAGAACCAGGCCAAGGGGTAGGAAACACTGAGGCGAGACAGCCGGGGTTGGTTTATGCTGTCAGACGTTGAGAGGAGGCTGACGCACCGGATGTCATAACCAGTACGTTTTTAATTTTTGGATTGCCTTATACTGCACTGATTGACATTGGGTCGACGCATCCATATGTTGCTAGTAGGGTGTCTGAAACTTTAAGCGTAGATTCTGAGATTTCCTCTAAGGAAATGACTGTAGTTAGCCCATTAGGACATTCGGTGATGGTGAATAAGCTTTATCGGGAAGTACCTCTAGAAGTTCAGGAGATAGTCTTTCGAACGGATCTAATGGAATTACCGTTCAGAGAGTTTGATTTAATCTTAGGCATGGATTGGCTTGTGAAGTATCAAGCTAATCTAGATTATGTAGCCAAGCGTATGGTGTTAAAAACCCCCGAGGGTGATGAAGTGTTGGTGATAGGAGAAAGGGGGAACTGTCTGTCGAATGTGGTGACTACTTTAAGAGCGGAAAGGATGGTGAGGAAAGGATGTGAGGCAGTATTACTATTTGTTCGAACTCTGGAAGCCAAGGAAATAACTGTTGGGGACGTTAGGACGGTGAAGGAATTTCCTAATGTTTTCCTTGAAGAGCTTCCGGGATTACCCTCGGGTCGGGAAGTGGAGTTTGGTATCGATCTTCTTCCGGGAACGGCACCAGTATCTATAGCTCCATATAGAATGGCTCTGAAGGAGTTGGTGGAATTGAAAGCGCAGATTCAAGAGTTGTTGGATAGAGGGTTTATCCGACCAAGTGTGTCGCCTTGGGGAGCGCCGGTATTATTCGTTAAGAAGAAGGATGGATCAATGCGTATGTGCATTGATTATCGCCAGCTGAATAAGTTGACCATCAAGAACAAATACCCGTTGCCGAGGATCGATGATTTGTTCGATCAGTTGAAGGGGGCCTCAGTCTTTTCGAAGATACATCTGAGGTCAGGGTACCATCAGCTTAAGGTTAAGGAGGCGGATATTCATAAGACGGCTTTTAGGACTCGCTATGGTCATTATGAATTTATGGTGATGCCATTTGGATTGACCAACGCGCCAGTAGCGTTCATGGACATGATGAACCGAGTGTTTCAACCCTACCTAGATTGGTGTGTCGTGGTGTTTATAGATGATATCTTGGTTTATTCAAAGTCGGAGGAGGAGCATGATGCTCATCTGCAAGTGGTTTTGCAGATTTTGAGGGAGAAGCAGTTGTATGCCAAATTCAGTAAGTGCGAATTTTTGGCTAAGTGAAGTTACTTTTCTAGGTCACGTTGTGTCGGCAGAGGGGATTAGGGTTGACCCTCGGAAAATTAAAGCGGTGTTGGATTGGAAGCCGCCTAAGTCGGTGGCAGAGATTCGGAGTTTTCTTGGTTTAGCTGGATACTACAGAAGATTTGTTGAAGGATTTTCTTTGATTGCAGCACCGTTGACTAAGTTGCTACGGAAAGGAGTTCTGTTTGTTTGGTCTGATAAACAACAGGAGAGTTTCAAAAAGTTAAAGAAGATTTTGACTGAGGCTCCGGTTTTGATTTAGCCGGAGGCGGGGAAGGAGTTCGTAATTTACTGTGATGCTTCACACACGGGATTAGGATGTGTGTTGATGCAAGAAGGAAAGGTTGTCGCATATGCATCTCGGCAATTAAGACCGCACGAGTCAAATCATCCCACCCATGACTTAGAATTGGCGGCAGTGGTGTTTGCCTTAAAAATTTGGAGGCATTATTTGTACGGGGAGAAATCTGTCATTTACACAGATCATAAGAGCTTAAAGTACCTTTTGACTCAGAAGGAGTTGAATCTAAGGTAGAGGAGTTGGATCGAGTTGTTAAAGGATTATGACTGCTCGATCGAGTATCACCCGGGTAAGGCTAATGTGGTGGCGGATGCTCTAAGCCGTAAAGTAGTCTCAGACTTAAGAGCAATGTTTGCTCACCTTAGTTTATACGAGGATGGGAGCTTATTAGCTGATCTTCAAGTGAAACCCTCTTGGGTCAGCCAGGTGAAGGAGAGGCAACAGACCGATGAGTTGCTAAAGGGGAAGCTGCAGCTAATCTCAAAGGATGGGCCAACAGAATTCAGCATGAATGAGGAAGGACTGTTTTGTTTTCGAGGGAGAGTTTGCATGCCAAAAGACCCAGAGTTGAGGCGAAGGATCTTGCATGAAGCGCATAGTGGTGCATACGCTATGCACCCTGGAGGAAGTAAGATGTTTCGAAATTTGCGAGATCAATTTTGGTGGCCGGGTTTGAAGCAAGAGGTAACTGAATTGGTGGGTAAGTGTTTGACATGTCAGCAGGTAAAGGTGGAGCATCAGTTACCATCAGGGTTATTGCATCCAGTGAAGATTCCACAATGGAAGTGGGAAAGAATCACCATGGACTTTGTTAGTGGGCTTCCCCTCACGCCCACTAAGAAAGATGCGGTTTGGGTAGTTATTGATCGCTTGACGAAGTCTGCACATTTCATACCCGTACATGCCGATTACTCTCTGCAGAAATTGGCTAAGCTATATATAGCGGAGGTGGTGAGGTTGCATGGAGTACCGGTATCGATCATATCGGATAGGGACCCTAGGTTCACCTCACGATTTTGGAAAGCGTTGCATCAAGCGTTGGGTACGAAGTTGGATTTCAGTACAGCGTTTCATCCGCAGACCGATGGACAGTCCGAACGGGTGATCCCGATCTTGGAGGACATGTTGAGAGGATGTGTCCTTGATTTCAAAGGTAGTTGGGAAGAGTTCTTACCATTAGCAGAGTTTGCTTACAACAACAGCTACCAGTCTAGTATTCAGATGGCGCCCTATGAAGCATTGTATGGGCGGAGGTGTTGTACTCCTACCTGTTGGACAGAATTAGGGGAACGTCGGATTTTGGGTCCGGAGTTGGTGACCGAGACAGAAGAGAATGTTGAGTTAATTCGGGCTCGACTAAAGGAAGCGTCAGATAGACAGAAGTCCTATGCTGATTTAAAGTGTAAGGGCATAGAGTTTGCAGTGCGTGACAAGGTATTTCTGAAGGTGTCACCATGGAAGAAAGTACTGAGGTTTGGACGGAAGGGTAAATTGAGTCCCAGATTTATCAGACCATACCGGGTGTTGAAGCGAATGGGACTAGTAGCCTATCAGCTTTAGTTACCTCCGGAGTTAAGGCAAATTCACGATGTATTTCATGTCTCTATGTTGAGACGATATCGTTCGAATCCATCTCATGTTGTGCCGGTGGAGGAAATCGAGGTAAGACCAGATCTATCCTTCAAAGAGGAACCGGTGGAAATTCTGGATCGTGATGTCAAAGTATTGCGAAGGAAAATGGTTCCGTTGGTTAAAGTGCTATGGCGGAATCATAGCTCTGAGGAGGCTACGTGGGAACCAAAGGAAGCGATACGGCAGCAATACCACCATCTTTTCTGACAAGGTAATTTCGAGGCTGAAATTTCTTTAAGGAGGTAGAATTGTAACATCCTGAATTAATGGGCCTATGCGTTTAGTGTGTGGATATGTCTAATGTGTTAATTTAACTGTTAGGGGTCCAAATTGGGCTCAGGATGTGGTCAAGGCCTTGGTGAAATTTTTGTTTGAGCACTATAGGGTTTAAAAGGTGGTATCTGTGTTTAAAATATTAAAATGGGCTTGTGGCCCAGTGGTCAGTGGCGCCACTTAGGGAGCAAGGAGGTGACGCCACACAAGGGAGTAAGGGCCCAAATTTAAGTTTCATGGAGCCCAATTCTTTTAATTTAAGTTAGCTAATTTTCGGCATTAGGGTTAGGTGGAGTGGACGGCAACAAGGCTCAAAAATAGGAGGATTTATGTGAATGGGATAATGTAGATATTATAGTTGATAATATGGAAGATAAAAGGAGAAAAGATAGGAGCTATCTGCTAGGCTAGGTGTTGGCCGAAATTTCATCACCTAGAGGAGGGAAGAAATCGGTTTCTTTATGGCAAAGGGGTGCCGAAATTTCCCCTACTATTTGATTAGTTGTTAGTTATCAGGAAGGGCATTTTCAGTTTTAAGTAGTAGGTGCCGAAATCTTCTTTAAATAGAGGGGATATCTCTTCAATTCTAGCATTTGGAACCCTATTCTTTTCTCTCATTCTCTGTGCCGAAACCCTTAGCCATTCTCTGTAATCTTTTCTTGTGATTTCTTCAAAAGCCGAAACCTTTCACTTCACTTTCTCTTCCATTCTTTTTCCTCTTGTGCCGATTTCTCCATAAAAGCCGGAATCTTCTCTCAAGTGCTAGCTGAATCTTCTCGACACTCCTGTTATTCCTTAAGATCTCTTTCGGTTTTTAGAGACAAGGCCGAATGGCCACTTGGTTTGTTTGAAGCTAATATTTTCTCTCTTCCTGCGTTTTGTGCGGTATTTTGGGATTTGAAGGAAACCAGATCGTTTAGATCTAAAAGTCGGAAGCCACTAGTCTCTAATTTCGGGGTTTCAAGGTAAGGTTTTCAATTCTCCTTAAGATGATCAACCGTTTTCTTTTCGTTAGACGTGCCTTAACCTAATGTTTCGTTACCAGCCTCTGAACAACACCTTAGGCAGATAACAGCTGTGTTGACTACGGATAATGTCAACGTACAAAGTTTTGTTCCAACAATAATCAGGTGTGTAGATCTCTAACACACTAGTTAACTATAATCTATATGTGTTATAGGCTAAAAAGCTGGAAAGAGGCTGTGTTGACAGTCGAATAAAACCCTAAAAGGGTTAGGCAAGGATACCAGGTACGTAATCATAGAAATCTCTATGTGTATCGAAATGTATGTAAGTCTGTTTTCTTAAAGATGGTATGATGTTTTCTATGTGTATGCATGGGGTGGGAATATGATAATGAAGGGGAAGTGCATGATAGGTCACTTGGTGATCGGTGGTTAAACCACAATTTCAAATGATAGGTCACATAGTGATCGGTGGCTATGCCACGTTTAATGATTCCTGATTAATAGGAATAGGCAGTACGGCTGTCGTTATGGTGTGTAGCGGATGGAGGGTTGATTGTAGAAATCCCCAAGGTGTGATGGTTGGTACGGGTTGGTGTGTAGAGGATGGAATTCTAGGGTGGGTTGGGCTATTCATCATTCATTATTTTCATGTAATTATGATTGTTGCCTTTATGTATGGGCCAGGGCTCATAATGTGTTTGTGGGCCTTAGGTTAGTGTGTCCGGGATTTATACACTAAGTCTTGGTGACTCACCCTTTCATTTTTCTCCACTCTTTCAGATGAGCAGTAGATCGTGGACATGGGAGCCGAGACGGACTCGAGGGGCCATCAAGTTTTTTTAATTTTTATAGATTATTTCGGCTTTTCCTTAAGTTTTAAATTTTTGGAATATTTATGTAATAAGGCCCCATAGTTTATATTTCACTGCTTAGTTTTTAATATTTGCAACTTATGAAATTTTGTCAAAGGTTTAGTTATTCAAAATAATAACAATATAAGGTTTTATTTTCAAAAGGTCACCTATTTATTCAAATATTGTCTAATTAACTTACGATTACCGAAACCAACAAAGCAAAAGTTTTCAATGTACAACCTGTAGCATACCAGATCTGGTCGAAACGTATGGGCCGTGTTTGGGGTGTTACAGGAACACTTCCAAAAAGAAGTCCCGCGTCACTCTCTCCTTTGGAACTACTGACGTCAACATTTTCCATCAACGATATCCCGAGTCTTCAGCAATGACACGGAGCATTTCAAGTTCTCCTCAGGTGTGCTGAAGAGTTCGTCGAATACCCGCATTGGGTTCTTAAGCCAGAACTCCGCCCTCTCAGGGTCATCATCTATATTAGCTCTGAATTCCTCGGTCCCTTGCTTCCGAATCTATCTACCAGGGGTTTGGTCGTTCTCACCAAATCTATACATTGAGGAGCCACAAGAACTGGCTGAGGTATAGGAGGAGGTGGAGGAGGTTGAGCATTAAGGTTCGCTTGTACATACTCCGTGTACCAATTATTCATCATTTTGAGAAAGGCTTCCCGAGCCTCATCTCCTTGACCCATAGTCTGAGGTCTACTCTCTACAGGTGCGGTCCCTTGCACAAGAGCCAACGCGTTACTAGCAGCGTCATCAGCAGCCACTCGGTCAGGATCAATTTACTATATAAAAATAAAGTTTAGAATTTTCGGAAGTCACCACACTATCAATATACGTTTATGGCATGTATAGCTAGACTCTTACACACACTATGGTAGTCCGAGAACCGACTAAACCATAGCTCTTATAAATGTAAGACCCCTTACCCGTATTCAATGTCGAAACCGGGTACGAGGTATTACCAGACTTAATTTGCTTGAACGTACAAATTTGGGCTATAAAATTTCATTCTTACTTAATACTTCCTATTCACATTCATAACATCCTTATTATGGGCCTACGAGGCCTTAAACATGCAAACAGATGGTCTTGAAATCAAACCGGAAACTTTTGTATACTTAGATAATTTTTGCCTAAACAGGGTCACACGCCCGTGTAAAATGGGACACGCCCCTGTGGGCAACCCGTGTGGTCACACACGCCCATGTCCCTAGCCCATGTGGAATTTATTTTTCATTTCGAATCTACAGGGGTTTTCACACGGTCGGGCACACGCCCGTGTCCTCCACACAGCCTAGACATGCCCATGTCCTCACCTGTGTATGAAAACCTGGGTCTTCTATTTATGACATCAGCAACCTTATAAGGGGCACACTCCCATGTGTCTAGCCCGTGGTCGACACTGACTTGCATCATTAACATATAGGGGACACACGGCCCAGCCACACGCCCATGGGACTGACCGTGTGTCACACACGGCCTAGACACACGCCCATGTGCCTACCCGTGTGGACAAGAACAAGGCTATTTGTCGAGCTCTTTTTATCACCCAAACCCATACAAAATAAATCACATTCAACCATTAATCAAACAACCCAATCATGCATCATACACATTCATGAATAACCTCATCTTTTCATATATTAATAATAATGAGCCATCAACTATGGCTATTTACAAAAAGTTCATCTTTGAAGGAGCCAACACACTTGACCAAAATAACAAGACATTTCACTAAGTCTAGCCCCTATACATGCCATATTCAAAATGCTAAGTCTAAATATACCAAGATGAGCTGATAGTGTGAGTGATCTTCCAATTATCTTCATATCTCGAGCCGGCTCTTTGACACTATAAAATAAGGGAAAAAGAAAGGGAGTAAGCTTTAAGCTTAGTAAGTTTACATGTAAACAATTAGCATCATAGCATGTGCATATCAATCAATAACATTTCATACTAAGCAAGAATAACTCACATTTCCATAATCATGTTCACTCATCTCATCTCTTACCACATTCCAACTGTATAACATATATATTGCTCAAATTTACTTGCACACATATCCTGCACTCATCACCACACAGCAACATGAAACATTTACTTAGACAATTTCTCGATGAACCATTCAGAATAATACTAAGTACCTGGTGGTTTCGCACACAGCCCACCATTAATCAATAATAAGGTGGTATCGCACATAGCCTACCAACAAGAATATTTATGGTGGTTACGCACATAGCCCACCAAATGATACAAATGATGGTATCGCACACAGCCCATCGTGAATAAATAATAAGGTAGTTTCGCACACAGCCTACCAAAAAGAATAATTACGATGGTATCGCACATAGCCCACCAAATAATTATGACGGATATTTTTCCGCACTTACATATCTATTCCGAGGTTCATACGAGAATTACTCACTATCTATCAATTTCAATCAATCTCAATCATAATTGATCTCATTCATACAATGCACCAATAAGTAACAACATATGTATTAAAGATGTATCGTTTACACATAAACTTACCTCGGTGCAAAATGTATTAGTCGACAACTTAGTCCGTAACCTTGCCTTTTCCTCGGTCAAGGTTGTTTCCGCGTTCTTCTTGATCTATAATAATAAAATTTACTCATTCAATCACTTTATAACTCATGATACATCAGAATTTCTACTTAAGCAAAAATGACAATTTTGCCCTCATACTATGGCAAAATTACAATTTTGCCCCTAGGCTCGTAAATCATTTTTCATCATATTTTCTCATTAAACAAGCCTAGCTAAACATTTAGTTCTCTTACAACCACTCACAAAACCAATTATTTCATGCATTTATTACTCATTTACAACCTTTACAAATAAGTCCTATTTAGGTGTTTTCATGATAACACCTTTCACAAAAGTTGTTCATTAACTCACTAACATTCATTTTCTTCCATAAAACCTCAACAAACAACATGAAAACTCTCATGAAAATTCCCTAAACTTTCAACCATTTAGCAAAATAGTCTTCTCATTAGCTAACTCAAGCTTTGGGGGTTCTAAAGGTACAAAAATTATCAAGAAAGACCTCTAAAATCACTTACTTGCAAGAGAATAGCTTGGCTAAAAGTTTAAACTCAAAAATCCCCTATTTTCTCTTCAATTTTCAGTGAAGAAGAAGTGTGAATAGTGAAAGATGATATCTCTTTTATTTATCTTATTTTATTCATTTTTTATTACCTAATTTCACCAAAATTTTGACCAAAATTAATGCTCTTGTCTCCCTTGTTCCCTATGGATGGCCACACTCTCTTAATGGCCTAATTTCACTTTAAGGGCCTCCAATTTAATATTCTATGGCTATTAGACACCTCTACCTTGTATAATAGAACTTTCGCAATTTATGCGATTTAGTCCTTTTTCATAATTAAGCATGATATCACCAAAATTAATGCACCAAAATTTTCATACATCCTTATAATCATGCTATAACACATAAAATAATGTCAAAATAATTTTTTTCAACCTTAGATTAGTGGTCCCAAAACCACTGTTCCGACTAGCCCCAAAATCGGGCTGTTACACTTTGGCTGGCACTCTAGCCTCAAATCTCACAGCTGAATCTCTAGTCACACCTTTGCCACTAGACATATTTCTCGTATTTCTCAGGGGTCTCCCTCTTGTAGTCATATTGCTCGGTCTTGCATTCTGAAATTTATCTTTATCGGATAATTCTGGGCAATCTCGAATAAAATGATCTGGCGAGCCACATTTGTAACAAGCTTTATTACTCTTATTCCAACACTCTCCAAAATGTTTTCTCCCACACTATTGACATTCAGGTTTGTTGTTTCTCACACTGCCAACGCTTGAGACGGAAGTAACTTGAGCTTTAGGACTCACATGTTGATTTCCACGATCTCTAATTTGATATCCCACTGAAGCATGTGATCGACTAAACGAATCTCGGGATTTCTTTGATAAAGAATGATAAGGTTTATTCATCGATCTTTTTCTCGAATCTCTAGCCTCTGAATCAACTTTCCTCTTTTCTTGACTAAGTTCTTCGGCTTTGCAAGCTCGATCAACTAGGATAACAATTTTTTTCAATTTTAGAATTCCAACCAGAAGTTTAATGTCTTCATTCAAACCGTTAACAAACCGCTTGCACATGATCTTTTCGGTAGAAACATACTCTCAAGCATACTTGCTCAATCGCACAAATTATCTTTCATATTTAGTCAGTCATTCGACCCTGTTTCAATTCTAGAAACTCTTTGTGCCTTTGATCGGGAAACCGTTGGCTTATATATTTCTTCCTGATCTTGGTTTGAAAGAATTCCTAGGTCACTCTTTCTCTCGGTACCACTGATACTAGAGTATTCCATCATTGATATGCTGTATCTCTCAATAATGAAATGGCACACTTTAAACTCTCAGCTGGAGTACACGACAATTAATCACATACCCGAATTGTGTTTTCAAGCCAAAATTCAACTCTCTCGGGATCGTCATAAACGGTAGCTCTGAACTTCTCGGCCCCATACTTACTGACTTTATTAATCGGAGGCTTATTTAGTCGTTGAAATTCCACAACTTGAGGGGCTACAGGAATTAGTTGAGGATTAGGTGGGGGTGGAGGTTGTTGAGCTGCTGGATTTGTCCGGACATATTGAGTGAACCACTAATTCGTCATTTGGAAAAAAAGGCTTCTTTAGCCTCTCCATCTTGACTACTTGACACAAGTCTAGAATTAGACGGTACTGCCCCTTGAGCGGGAACTGGCGTATTACTCTCAACATCGTCAGCTACAGCTCGATCGGGATCCATTTGCTATAAGAAAACATATTCTAAAATGTCAACAGTCATCACACTACCACAGGCATGTATAGCTAGACTCTCACACACGCTACGTTAGTCTTAGAATCGACTAAATCGTAGCTCTGATACCAATAAATAACATCTTTCACCCGTATTTAATGCCGCAATAGGGTTATAGAGCATTACTGGACTTACAATACATTTAAACATACATTTCACATACTTTATCAAATTTATTTCAAAAGTCAATCAACGACATACATATCATCCTTATTACGAACCTACGAGGCTCGAATCATGCATTCAGGGTAGTTCAGGACTAAATCGATAACTTTGGAAACTTTTTGAACACTTAAGAAATTTTCTCAAAAACAGGGGACACATGCCTGTGTGGCCCGGCCGTGTATCTCACACGGCCACCAGACACGCCCGTGTCACAAGCAATGTGGACATTTGAAATGAGAGTACATGGCCGTGTCTCAGCCCGTGTCCAACCCCGTGTCTAAAAAGTGAGCTTACGAACTTGGGTCACACGGCCAGCAACTCGCCCATTTGTTTAGCCCGTGTACCTTTCGAAATGGCCACATACGCCCGTGTGCCAGGCCATGTGCTAGTCCGTGCCAAACCTGTAGGGTATACTGATTTATGCCACACGGCCAAGTCACACGCCCGTGTGTGAGGCCGTGTGGAGCTTACTGACTTGATTTTAATTTCAACACCAGGGGACACAATGTAACATGACCGTGTGTCACACATGGCTGAGACACATGCCCGTGTGGAAAAAAATAGGCTATTTACCAAGCCATTTTGCCACCCAAACTTGTGCACACCTATATTAACCCAAATGGCACCAAAACATAACATTAAAAGGCATTTTAATCAACCAATTCAGCCATACCTCATGCACATTTTATTTTCTCATTCTCCATGCATACAAATCACAAATACATGCTATACCGTTTCTACCAATTCACATTTATAAATCAACTAATTATACACTTCTAAATTTGTATAATTTTGCATCAAAACCAAAAGCATGTAACTACTCTAATATCAACAACTTAACATCCTAATCTTTATAATTCTCAAGCATTATATTCATCCATGGACTCATAACACAAAACATATATGCACATATTTATACATAACCAATTCAACCAAATTAAGCCAACTCTCATGGCTATATATACAAACCAAAACATGACCATTCACAAGCCATCACAAATGGCCAAAATACATATACCATAAAGACCAAGTCCATATACATGCCTTATACCTAAAATACCAAAGTTCATAGGTACCAAGTGATAGGTGGATAGTGTGAAATGATCTTCGACAATCCCCGAATCTGAGCTAGCTTGATATCACTATAAAACATAGAAAAATAAACAACGTAAGCTTTATAGCTTAGTAAGCTTGTATGAAATAAACTCGATATAATCATAAACACATAATTCAACAATTGATTATAAATACATGAATTCACATAAACTAACAAACCTTTTAATTACTCATTCACAAAACTATATACTTTCTTCACCATTTTTTTGATTCAAAGCTAATATGGTTTATGCACATACCTGTACCATCTCGTACCAATCTCATTCTCATCTGCATCATTCATTTACTCGTTGAACCATTTGAAATAAAAATCGGATACTCAGGAGTCTCGCACATTAAGTACCTATACCATGGCCCGAAGCCAAATCAAGGTAACTTATATCTGAAGTACTTATATCAAGACCTGAAGTCGAATCAACCGATATTCATGGCTTGAAGCCAAATCGGTATAACTCGCACCCGAAGTGCTAATATCATGGCCCAAAGCCAACTCAATGTATCCCCTAATGACATGTCACTAGCATCCTAAACTATTCCTAAGGTTCAACCGGGATTTTAAATATCGATTTACCATTGAATCATTGTCGAATTTACCCGAAGTCTCGTATTCACAATTGATACAATATCAAAGCATTTATAATACATTTATAATGAAATTTATCACATACGAACTTACCTCGGATGCGAAAACGACGAAATAAGTCCATCAGTCGATAACCTTAGTTTTCCCCCGATCTAGATCCGAATTCCGCTTTTCTTGATCTAAATATATTCAAATTTAACTTATTTAATAATCTCTCTATTTAATTTAATCCAAAACACACATTTAAACACATTTACACTTTTAGCCAAGAATTTCACAACTTTTACAATTTAGTCCCTAGCTCGTAAAATGAAAATTCATGTAATTTTTATCATACCCAAGCTAGCCTAATTATCACTATCTCCATATCAGACCATAATTCAAATTATTTCACATGTCTACCACACAATTTACACATTTCTCAATTTAATTCCTATTTTGCATTTTTCTCAAAAATCACTTAACAAAACTTGTATATCTATCAACAATCATTCATAATCTATCATCAAACATCAACATATTCATGTATTCATCAATGGCATCATTCAAAATCTTTAACAATTTTGCAAAATAGTCCCTGGGCTAACTAAACCTAGTTGTAATGATCTCAAAAACATAGAAATCATTAAAAACAAGACAAGAACAGACTTACAATTGAGTATCAAAGTGACCGAGCCCTAGCAAGCCTTCATGGACATTTCTTTCTCCTAAATTTGGTGGTGGAGAAGATGAATGAACCATATTTTGTTTTTGTTTCATTTAATTTAACTTATTTTACTAAATTACCAAATTAACCTTAATATTAAAACATTAAAATCACATAATGGTTGTCCATAATTGTCCACTCATGCTATCATTGGTCTAATTACAACATAAACCCTTCAAACATTTAATTTCATAGCTATTAAATACCTTGAACTTATAGAACTCCAATTTTTCACTTTAAGCGATTTAGTCATTTTTATCAAATTAACTAATCAAACGATAACATTTCTAAACGTAACTTTCACACAATCACTCAATCATGCTATAAACATTGAAATAATAATAAAATAAATATTTTAGCCTTGGATTTGTGGTCCCGAAATCACTGTTTTGATTTGACTAAAAACGGGCTGTTACACTATACGCCTAAAATGAGTATGACCATGGCTGAAAGACGGCATGGCATCATGGTAAACAGGACTAAGAGCATAGCTGAAAGACGCTATGACGTCGTTTGAAAGCCTGTCAAGACTATAAACACGGGGTACATAGGGTGTAAGATCATAGTTTGACTAGGGCCACCAGTGTAGTCTGTTGGGACACTCAACACGAGATTATATTGGGTAAGATCATAGTTGAAAGATGTTATGGTCTCAAGTGCTGACTTGACTGAAAAATGAGTAAGACCTTAGCTGAAAGACGTTATGACATCAACATTAGTCTAATAGGACAATAAACACATGATAGTTCACCGGGACACTAAACTCAAAGCAATCCTCTAGGACAGTAAACATGTGGATCACTAGGGGCAAGACCATAGCTAGGCTGTAACATCCTGAATTTTTGCGCCTATGTGTTTAATGGGTGAACATGTGTAATGAGTTAATTTAAGTGTTAGGGGTCCAAATTGGGCTCAGGCTTAGGTAGAGGCCTTGGTTAAAATTATCTGTTTGGACATTATAGGGTTTAAAAAGTAGTATCTGTGTTTAAAACATCAAAATGGGCTTGTGGCCCAGTGGTTAGTGGCGCCACTTAGGGAGCAAGGAGGTGACGTCACACAAGGAAATAAGGGGCCCAAATTTAAGTTTCATGGAGCCCAATTCTTTTAGTTTAAGTTAGCTAATTTTCAGCATTTGGGTTAGGTGGAGTGGATGGCAACAAGGCTCAAAAATAGGAGGATTTATATGAATAAGATAATGTAGATATTATAGTTGATAATATGGAAGATAAAAGGAGAAAAGATAGGAGCTATCTACAAGGCTAGGAGTTTAGCCGAAATTTATATAAATAGGGAGGGTTCTCTTCTTTATTTTGCGACAATTAGGGTTTCCACCTTTTCTTTCTCTTCTTTCTTCTAAAAACTGAAAACTCCATTATTCTTTTCTCTTCTTTCTTCTAAAAGCCGAATCTCTATAGATTTCTTCGAATCATCTTCGCTTTCTGATTTTCGCAAAAAGCCGGAATCCTCTGGGAGTAGCCGAATCTTCTCTAGTAAGATCTCTTAGATCTAAAAGCCGGAAACACTAGTTCCTGAATCTCATATCACTTTTCGGGATTTCAAGCCTCTGAACAACACATAGGGCAGATAGCAGCTGTGTTGGGTACGGATAGCGTTGACTTAGAAAGTATCGTTCTAACGGTAATCAGGTGTGTAGATCTCTAAACACACTAATAATCTGTATGTATATATATGTGATGGTTAAAAGCCGAAAAATAGGCTGTATAAACAGACGGGTTACCCAGAAAGGGTAGGCAAAGGATGCCAGGTATGTGCCATAAAAACTTCTCTATGTGTATCGATGCATGTGAAAGACTGAAATCTCTTAGGTAGTATATTGCTTAATTTTGCATGAATGTATGCATGGGATGGGTTTGATATGGAAAGGGGAAGAGCATGATTGGTCACATGGTGATCGGTGGTAGAAAACCCACGTAATGAAATGTTAGGTCACATGGTGATCGGTGGTAGAAAACCCACGTAATGAAATGTTAGGTCACTTGGTGATCGGTGGTAGAGAACCCACGTAATGAAATGTTAGGTGACTTGGTGATCGGTGGTAAAAAACCACGTTAAAATTCCTGATTGATAAGGTGTAGGCAGTATGACTGTCGATATGGTGTGTAGCGGTTGGTGGGTTGATTGTAGAAATCCCCAAGGTGTGATGGTTGGTACGGGTTGGTGTGTAAAGGATGGAATTCTAGGATGGATTGGGCTTTGCATCATTTATTATCTGCCATGTGATTATGATTGTTGCCATTGTGTATGGGCCAGGGCTCATAATGTGTTTGTGGGCCCAAGCCTTTTATGTATTTTCGGGATTTACACACTGAGTCTTGGTGACTCACCCTATTATTTTTCCCTAACTTTTCAGATGAGCAGTAGATTGTGGACATGGGAGCTGAGACGGACTCGAGGGGCTATCAAGTTTTTATTTCTATAGATTATTTTCGGTTTTCCTTTAAGTTTTGTTTTGGGAATATTTAGGTAATAAGGCCCCATAGTTTATATTCACCTAAGTAGTTTTTTTAATATTTGCAACTTATGAATTTATGTCAGGGGTTTATTTATACCAAATAATAATACAAGGTTTCTTTTCAAATGTCACTTATTATTCAAATATTGCCTAATAACTTATGATTTTCTAAAACCGACTTAGCAAAAGATTTTAACGTTCAACCCGTAGCATACCAGATCTGGTCGAAACGTATGGGCCGGGTTTGGGGTGTTACAATTTGGTATCAGAGCCAAGTTCAAAACTCGGGCTGTGAAATGGGCTTAGCAATGTTTTGTAAAGTGATGTGAATTTGAAAAAAAAATGTGTCCTTGTTGAAGATATGGCCTTCGAGTCTACCGGCACCCGATCCATGCAGGTAAGTATTCTAAACTCTTGTTGCGATATACATGTGGGCTTAATGGGCTTGAGGGACGTAGGCTAGAATATTAGACATTGATGGACTTTAGGTTTAGCTTAAATCACTCTCTAAATTCATAAGATTTAATCCAACTAAACAAACCCGTGAACAAGTCAATAGGTTAGGGTGTGGCAACAGGCATATGCATGTCTAGGATTGGATTCAGGAAGAGCTTGGTACTTAAGCAGTCCTAGTGACTCACCTCCTCTTCGTTAGAATCCTACCTGGTGCGTTGTAACTGTTCACCTTAGCCACGAGGACTTGTTGATGGGCCAAAATCTATAATTAAAACCCGAAAAGGACCAGCCACCCTATTTCGCAACCAAAACACCCCCAAGTTTTGTAAAATTTCCAAAATACACTTGATTTGTGAAAATTTCCCAGAATGCCCCAGAATTGTAAAACTACCGAAATTTGTGAAATTACCGAAACACTCCAGTTGGAAAAATTTTCAAAATACCCTTGGTTTGTGAAAATTTCCAAATAACCGTGATTTTATAAAATACCCATGTTTTGCAAATTTACTTGAAAACCCCTAGATTTACAAAAGTAACCCGGTTTGCAAAATTAAATCTTCTAAAGTACCCCTGCTTCAAAAAGAAAAAAAACCTTCCAAGGTATCCCTGTTTATAAAAAAAAACAACAACAACATCAAAATATCTCTACTTCGAAAGAAAAAAAACTTGTTTTCCAAAAGACCCTTTTTTTTAAAAAAAAAGTGTACCAAAGTACCTCTAATTCAAAGAAAATTACCAAGATACTTTATTTGGAAAAAAATACCTTGTAGGGCAAAACTACGGAAAAAAAACCCCTGGGTAGTGAAATAACGAAGATACCCTTATGCGATGAATGTGTGTGCATGGATGCTACTTGTGTGATTGATGTATGCTGGTAGAATATATGTGGTTTCTAGAATTAGGGGATAAACTTGAAATTGAAACTCGTAGATATAATTTAGAATTCGAAAGAACTACTTTTAAACTACTGTTCATAAGATTGTTCGTGGTTAATCAGTGAAAGAAATTAATAATTCATCAGATAAACACGAATCGGTAGAATGAGTATAAGGGGACGAGGGCGCTCTAGATGCGAATACCGGTGCGTACTCTACCATAGTATACTAAATGTTTCTTTTGGCTTTAGAATTAGAGTGCGCAGTGAAAGCATAGTGGTGAGACTTGGGTAGTACGATTAATAGTTAGTTGGAAATTTCGAGGACGAAATTTCCTTAAGGGGGTAGAACTGTAACATCCTGAATTTTTGGGCCTATGCGTTTAATGGGTGAACATGTGTAATGAGTTAACTTAAGTGTTAGGGGTCCAAATTGGGCTCAGGCTTAGGCAGAGGCCTTGGTTAAAATTATCTGTTTGGGTATTATAGGGTTTAAAAGGTAGTATCTGTGTTTAAAACATCAAAATGGGCTTGTGGCCCAGTGGTCAGTGCCGCCACTTAGGGAGCAAGGAGGTGACGTCACACAAGGGAATAAGGGGCCCAAATTTAAGTTTCATGGAGCCCAATTCTTTTAGTTTAAGTTAGCTAACTTTCGGTATTTAGGTTAGGTGGAGTGGATGGCAACAAGGCTCAAAAATAGGAGGATTTATATGAATAAGATATTGTAAATATTATAGTTGATAATATGGAAGATAAAAGGAGAAAAGATAGGAGCTATCTACAAGGCTAGGAGTTAGCCAAAATTTCTATAAATAGGGAGGGTTCTCTTCTTTATTTTGTGACAATTAGGGTTTCCACCTTTTCTTTCTCTTCTTTCTTCTAAAAGCTGAAAACTCCATTATTCTTTTCTCTTCTTTCTTCTAAAAGCCGAAAACTCCATTATTCTTTTCTCTTCTTTCTTCTAAAAGCCGAATCTCTATAGATTTATTTGAATCATCTTCTTTTCCTGATTTTCGCAAAAAGCCAGAATCCTCTGGGAGTAGCCGAATCTTCTCTAGTAAGATCTCTTAAATCTAAAAGCCGGAAACACTAGTTCCTGAATCTCATATCACTTTTTGGGATTTCAAGCCTCTGAACAACACATAGGGCAGATAGCAGCTGTGTTGGCTACGGATAGCATTGACTTAGAAAGTCTCGTTCTAACGGTAATCAGGTGTGTAGATCTCTAAACACACTAATAATCTGTATGTATATATATGTGATGGTTAAAAGCCAAAAAATAGGCTGTATGAATAGACATGTTACCCAGAAAGGTAGGAAAAGGATGCCAGGTATGTGCCATAGAAACTTCTCTATGTGTATCGATGTATGTGAAAGACTGAAATCTCTTAGGTAGTATATTGCTTAATTTTGCATGAATGTATGCATGGGATGGGTTTGATATGGAAAGGGGAAGAGCATGATTGGTCACATGGTGATCGGTGGTAGAAAACCCACGTAATGAAATGTTAGGTCACATGGTAATCGGTGGTAGAAAACCCACGTAATGAAATGTTAGGTCACTTGGTGATCAGTGGTAGAAAACCCACATAATGAAATGTTAGGTCACTTGGTGATCGGTGGTAGAAAACCACGTTAAGATTCCTGATTGATAAGGAGTAGGCAGTATGACTATCGATATGGTGTGTAGCGGTTGGTGGGTTGATTGTAGAAATCCCCAAGGTGTGATGGTTGGTACGGGTTGGTGTGTAGAGGATGGAATTCTAGGATGCGTTGGGCTTTGCATCATTTATTATCTGTCATGTGATTATGATTGTTGCCATTGTGTATGGGCCAGGGCTCATAATGTGTGTGTAGGCCCAAGCCTTTTATGTGTTTTCGGGATTTACACACTGAGTCTTGGTGACTCACCCTATTATTTTTCCCTAACTTTTGAGATGAGCAGTAGATTGTGGACATGGGAGCCGAGACGGACTCGAGGGGCCATCAAGTTTTTATTTCTATAGATTATTTTCGGTTTTCCTTTAAGTTTTGTTTTGGGAATATTTAGGTAATAAGGCCCCATAGTTTCGCCTAAGTAGTTTTTTTAATATTTGCAACTTATGAATTTATGTCAGGGGTTTATTCATACCAAATAATAATAATACAAGGTTTCTTTTCAAAAGTCACTTATTTATTCAAATATTGCCTAATAACTTATGATTTTCTAAAACCAACTTAGCAAAAGATTTTAACATTCAACCCGTAGCATACCAGATCTGGTCGAAACGTATGGGCCGGGTTTGGGGTGTTACATAGGCTATTACGACTAATGGAGTCCACTAGGGCATTACATGTGGGACACATAGCCTAAGACCACAGTTCAGCTTTGGCGGGTTAAGGTAGGAAATTTGTTGGGATAGTCAGAAAGGGTAGGTTAATTGGGCAATAGTCAGGGGAAGGGAAACCCCACAACCATGGAAAGCATGTTAGAAGGAAATTAAAAGAAAAAGTAGGCAATGGATAGTTAGCGGGTCTAAGGAATCCACCACCGAATGATAAGCATGTGAGCCAGAGAGGCATGAGGGTGATAACTTGGCAGAAATTAGCCACGTAAACTGTCAAGCCAGTAGTGCTTAATGTATAAGTGAAAAGAAAAATTAGATACAGGATCATGGAAGAGGTCCACCGTTAAGAACAGCTGGGAGGCAGAGTTAAGACTGTTAGCACCCTAAAAAAAGTATTAGGAATGGAAGGGTTAGAAGGGGACCTAAGATATTAAAGTAAGAAAAGGAGAAATACAAGTGATAAACATGTCTGTCAAGACTGTTCCTCTTACAGAGGAAATTAGCAGGGTAGGGTCAACCAAAAAGGCTAGTTAGGTGGGAATACAGTAAGAAAGAGAACTCGTGAACCCAAATGATCACTTAGTGACAGTGACAGTGACTAAGTATTGTTGGCCATAGTGGCGCATAACAGAAGGTTGTGTTGCACTTAAGAAGAAGGTAACACGATTAAGGCAGACTACAATGAAGTAACCCAACCACAATTTAAATTAAGCAAGACTTGGTCCACTAGAGTGACATGGAACCCTATTAGTCACACTGACAGAAGGAAGGTGAATAAGTCATACGGGGTTAAGATGAGGACGGAGTCCACCAAAAACTAATTAGAGTGAGAATATTTACCAAAAGCCTTTAGAAGGGTAAGTTGAAATGTAGTATTAACACGACATAATGATGGGAAGAAGAAAACCATGATTGGGGTAAGTGGAATGAAGAAAATAGGTAAAGAAAGGGTAATGTTCTTAGGGATGGTGGGACAATTAGGGGAATCGTAAAGGTTGATCAGAGGCTGGTAGAGTGACTAGAAGGAAATCGCTCATCAATTTATCCGTCAGCGAATAAGAGAGGGATTAGAGTCAAATCCACTATAACGGTCTAAGAGAAATAATCTATACAAACAGGGAGTTGGTGTATTTATTATTACATATTATTTATTTAAACCCCAGAAAGGTAGGGGTATGTATGAGAACAAAAACACTCACTAAGTTCATTTGAACTTACAAATGGTTTTACCTGTGGTTGCAAGTTTCGTAGAATAAAGAACTCTAGAAGGGACCAAGCCAGATCACGAGGAAAATAAGAGACATCATTGAGGAATGCCATGTACATAGGATAGGGGTCACTTTTAGGAACTTCGCCAAGAGGGCAGGTATATTATATTTGTTTAGATTCTTAAGAGTTCGGAGTTCGGATAATGAACTTTGTATAAAATTTTAATTACAGTGGTGAGTTTGATATATACATATATCGGTATAACTTAGTGTAACTAGATTTTAGTATGAAAATATTCTGACGTCCCAAACTTGACCGAGACGGGCCTACAAAAATTTAGAACATCACATTAGCCACCAAGGTGACTCTCCGTTTAAAACTTTACGAACCACACCTTCCAACCATACACACCACACAATTGTAGAATATTTCATATAGGAAATTAGACCTAAGTGCATGTTTTCTAAATTAATCATTTCATTCACACAATCAGAAGGTATAAGGTGTACCTTAATACTCGGTGGTCTCCCTTAGCTGCAAAAATTTGTTAGTTCATTTAATTATCATCACACTAAGCAAGTAATTAAAACCATCTAAACCAACAATCAAGCAAGCAATTATAACATTCAAAAATCTCCAAGAAAAACAACCAGTCCATAATGTTCATTTACAACCCATTGAAATTTTTATTTAAAAAGTTTAAGTCTAATTCTAATACTAAACCCTTGGAACGTCCCACATTTCCTCCACTTTGGAGCTTAAAAGCTCAACACACATATTTAAAGAAAATGCCTTATGATGGATCACCTTTTTGTCACCCTTCTCGTTAACCCGGGAACTATTTATCTAAAGGTAAAGTAAGGGGGTGAGCTTGTGAAAGCTCAATGGGTACACATGCATACAATAGAAATATATACATACCAAACATGTTAGGCTTTAAACATATTTTAAAAATTCACATATAACACAATTTTCGTACTCAACATAGTGATATATTGGCAATTTGTGAATGTGAAACATAGTCAAATTATATACTCATTGGATAAACGGATCTCCAAAAACACACCACATGACTCATAAAGTCGTAAGCTATCTCCATGTAAGTGTAGCACGTATGCTCACACTCTCTAAACAACCACGTTAAATACAATGAATGGAGCTATACTCGACATTCTCTTATCTTTCCAACGCTATCTTGGGCCACAATGCCCAAGACATAATAAAAAAAGGTGAGTACTCACAATCCTATGGCATGACAATGTTATCCAACGATTCAAGCTAGGTTATGGAGATTCTTTTTCTCGTAATTTCATTGGGGTTAAGGAAATAATTAAGAAGAAGAAAATTTAAAATAAAATCATGGTTATAAAGTATTATAAAATAAACAATAAAAAGAATTAAATAATTAGAAATAGGAGAGTAAAAGAGAAAGCATTTTATTCATCAGTAGGATTCTACTCTTAATGAACATTAGAGTCTTAATGTACATTAAACTTATTTTAATATTGATTAACTTCCACTTCATAATAAAATATTCATAACATGTTTCAATATTTTAAATTTAAGAATTAAAAATTATAAAAAGATATTACTTTTTGTTTATTTATTTGAAATTTATTATTTATAAATATTTTATTTTGTTACATTTGAAAACTCTTGTAATTACATTTGAAAAGTGTAAAAAATAAAATTATTTAATGAAAATGATTTGGTTAATATATAATTTGTTATTTATTTTTAATATAAACATATGGCTAATTAATATATATATATATATATAATTTATCTATTATTTTAAACTATTACAAAATGGTACTTATGTATTTTATTTCGATTAAACAGCGATTTATAATTACAATTTAAAAGTAATAAATAGATTTTATATTTTTTCTATTTTACTTTTAATATTAATCCATATTTTCATTATTTTATCATACTTAGTTTAAAATTTAAAAATATTCATCATTCATTTTTCTTATATTAAAATTTTTTTGTAAGAATTGTAAAATATGAGATAATAATTTTTTTATGTTAAATTATTTTAATTATATTTTTTCTTAAATAATATTTCACTTTTGGCCCTTTAAAATTTATAAAATTTTAAGCTAGTACATGGTAAAATTGCACTTTAACTCCCAAAAATGATAAAATGTTGATTTGATCCTTTAAAAATTATACAAATATAAACTAATATAATGATGAAATTGCATTCTAGCTCTCATAAAAAATATATAACTTAATCCCGGCTCCAATAATTTATTTTGACTTTGCCCCTATATAAACATACAATAAATAAATAAAACTAACTAATGTATTACATGAAAAATAAACTAATATTAAAACTCTTATCAAACACCTATTTAATACAGGTTCAAAAACGCGTTAATTCGTTCCTTATCCATTGTATAATAAAAATTATTGTTCCCAACTCAAAATCCTGATGTTTCATTTTCAGCTTTAAAAAACGAAGGTTCAAATCCCACAGCCGTCAAGTTTTATGTCAATTTTTTTGTGTAATGGGCATCAAACTTGAAAAAAGAAAAACTAGAATTTCTTTTTGACTTAGTTGTTTTTTTTCCTTATATTGTGATTTGGTTTTAGAATTATTCTCTTTTTCTTTTCTTTTACTTCGGTATCTAAATTTTTTGTCCGATTTTAATACTTAAAATATTCTTTCATTATAATTTTGTTCTAAAAAATAATGGTGTTAAAAAAGTTAAGTGGCAAAGTCAACCAATAAAAACAAGTCGTGTTTGCCTTTTCCTCATGTCATCAATGGCATGGTTGTGACCAGCCGTTAACGGACGTTGACTGGCACTGATTAGTTTTGATGGCAAGAATGAACTTGGATAACCAAATGTAACCATTTGTTCATGTTTATTTTAAATGTTATTCAAAATATTAAAAATTATTTAAAAATAGTAAAAAGTTATTAAAATATTTAATATATTTTTAAAAACCTTAAAAAATAAAATTACAAAAAAATGTAAATTCAAAATGAATATAGACAAAAAAAATATCCCAATTTCATTTTGCTTTCGACGACCATTTATTCAAATTTATTCTGAATGTAGTTCAGTATATTATAAAACTTATTAAATAATTGAGAATAACTATTAAAAATTATTAAAATTATGAAAAATCAACATGAAGATCTCTTTAAACCTTTTTTTCATGAAAATCATTTATCCATAGTTTCATGTTGTATGTACTCTTTGTACCCATAATTCATATGAAAATTCTTGTAAATATTTTTTTCTAGTTTTGAATAATTTTGATGAATATCCCGTTTTTAATATTTTATTATTATAATTTTAAATAATTATTAAAATTATTTAATTTTTATAATTATTTACAATTTTATATTTTCAATAAGTTTTATAATTTTTTGAATCACGTCCAATTTGAATATGGATTGATGCTTGTCCAAAATCAAATGAGCCTTGATGTATGTTTATCAAGATTTATTCTAGATTTACATTTTTTTTAAATTTATATAACATTTTAGGTTTCTTAAAATTTTTAATTTTTTAAAATTTTCGTAATTATTATAACTTTTAAATAATTTTATAATATTTTCAATCATGTCTAGAACGTATCTAAACAAATAGTAGTCCAAATGCAAATGAACTTGGAAGTTCATTTGTCCATGTTTATTCTAGCTATAAGCATCAGTTAACGACAGTTAACACTGTTCAATAGTCGGTCAACAAAAGTTACCATTGATCAACGACCGGTCAACAACCATGTCACCGGTCAATGGCCATGTAATTGGTGACATGGGAAAAAAGCCAAACGCTAGACGATTCTTCTTGGTTGAGTGTGTCACCATTTTTTTTTTTTTAACATTGTTAACATTTTGGACCAAAAACTATAATGGAGGAATAGTTTAAGTACTAAAATGTGACAACAAAAGTTTAGGTATCAAAGTGGTAAAACAGGTAAGTTTGAGGTGCCAAATTATGACATAAGCCTTTCCTTTTTCTTTTTCGACTCAATCACTTATTTTTCCTCTTGACTCAGTCTTATTTTTCATTTAAATTAGGGTTGAGTAAGAGAAATAGAGAAATAAAAAAGCAAATCGAACCAAACCAAACTGTTTAGATGAAATACAAGTTAAAAAATTGTAGTTACTCGAATCACATAAAATTCTAATTTTATTTAATTTAAAATTAATTTTAATTTGTATGATGTAAAAATAAAATTTTATATTTAAATAGTGAAAATAACTTAAAAATTATATTTCAAAAAAAAAATATGTAAGAGTTATTGATTATTTTTATTTACTGTAAATTGTTTTAGCAATAATTATAAAAAAAAATTCAAGCTTTACCAAATAATTTTCAAAAGCCATAAAACAAAGAATTTTTTTTTTTTAAAATAAGTCTAAAAACCCAAATGTTAAAATAGCATGGAAAACTGAAAACTAAATTTATGAACGGTTTAAAAAATCTAAAAAATTCGACCACTCACCCTTAGTTCAAATTTTGAACTAAAGTCATAGACTATAATGAGCAAGGACTAGAAGCTTAACTTAAGTCTCAACAAACTTGAGTTAAATTTGAAATTTGATACTTTATAGAATCGGTTTGTCTTTTGGCCCATTTTCTCTTTGGCCTGCTACTTGGCATGTTGTCTTGTTTATTTTTTTTTCTTCAGTTTCCTGAATGCTTTTCCCATTTGTACCTTCACAAAAATTATGAACCTAACATGAAAAAATTATCAATCCAATGTGGAATTTTGGAATCTAGAGGGTTTCACAAATAGTAAACCTTATTCTTATAACTTGTGTTTGGTTGGTCGTTTTCTTATTACTGTTGAGGTGAAATATGATTTAATGCGAAAAATCTTCACAAGTGTATGGCATCCTATTGGAGGTATTGCAATTAAGGATCGGGGTTCAAAGTTAATTTTATTCAAATTATCCTACAATGTGAAGATACAAAGAGTTACCGATGGAGGGTCATGGACATAAAATAATCACGTTCTTATTATACACTAGTGGAAATCTAGTGAGAATCCCTTTTACATTCCTATCAATTTTAATCAATTTTGGGTTTTGGTCCTTGATTTACCACCTAATTGTATGTTCGAGACAATGACACAAAACATTAAGAATTTCATTGACTACAATATTAAAGAATCAATCCTTCATCAGTCTCCTTAAAATTCATCTCAAATGTTTGTAGGGATCCAATAAGGTTTTCAATTCTATTGTATTATTTGGCCTCTTCCATAGCAGTCACTTTGATTACAAAATATTCAAGGAGAGACCTCAATAGCTTGCACACCAAATCAACAGTAAAATACTTCTCACCAAGAGAAAATTCTTGGTTAGAAGTTTCATATAATTTTACATAAATATCAATGATAGATTCACCCTTAAGCATTCTAAGAGTTTCAAACATGGTTGTTAATATCTGGAGTTTTAAAAGTTTGATAGTGGACGCCCCTTCATGTGCAGTATCCAAGATTGTCTAAGCTTCTTAGCCAGTGTGTTTTTAGTTCCATCTAAATTCTAGATACATTCATGGATGAGGCGAAACTAATTCAATTAAGATCATCAAAAGTGCCAATTTTCAAGCATGGTCAATTACTTGGCTTGCGACACATTTTTTGATGGGATCACCGCAATTCTAGGTTGAGATGTCTATTAAACAATCAAAGAGTTATCTCTTAGTTTCAAAACTTAATTTGAATCAACTTATTTCTGTAATACCCCTAAATTTTTTTGTTTGACACATGGCACTACACAGGTGTTGGACAAGTGAATTTATAAGAGAATTTGGAAAAACAAGTTAGAAAAATGATTATTGTGAAAATAAAGTTGACTTTGGATATGAGAATTGATGGAAAGAATTTTTTAAATGAAAATATACAAAAATTCAAAAAGAACTAAATTACAAATTTTGAAACGTTTAGGAGCTGAAGTGCAAACTTGACCAAAATGCGAAAATTGAATTATTATTGATTATTTTGCATGAGAAAAATGGAATTATATGTTAGTGTGGTAAAAATATTTTTTTACTAAATTGGAAAGACTGGGAAGAAGTGGGATTAAATTGTAAATTTCTCAAATTTTCTAAGAGAAAGGTCACGATGTAATTTTGCCATAAAATGGTAATTTGGTAATTTGATAATAGCCTATCATTAAGAAGAAATTGTGTTTTGAGAAAAAAATGTAAAATGATAATTTTCCCATAAAAGAGTAATTTGGTTATTTCTCAAGTAATTTATGATGGAAATTGAAACACCCTCAACCCAACCTGAAAAACCAATAGCAGATATCAGATGTTACCACATAAACATACTTAGCATAAATTTTAACCAAACTGCTTATACTCCTTGAATAGCATATTTCATATTATTATAATAAAGGGTTCTGAAAAAAGAAATAAGGAAAATAATTCCAAACTGTAACAGACTCTTAAAAAAAATATAATACATTATAATATAGAAGTTTGTTAAAAACGGACTCTCCTTGGCGTGGGGAACTATATGCCATATTCCTAAAATGTCCTCTGTATGCATAATAACTCGACTCGTTGTTTTTCGAGCGCGTTCCTGGCTTAGTCTCTCCTGGCAAATTCATTCCTACAACAACACCTGAAACATGAACTGTAACAGCCCATTTTCAGTGAAATTGGAACAGTGGTTTCGGGACCACAAATTCGAGCCGAAAAGAAAATTTATTTTAATAATATTGCTTGGTCCGTATTATGGTAGGATTGTTATATGAAAATTCTGATAAGAAAAATTTTATTCATTATGTGCTTAATTATGGAAAAGACCAAATTGCATAGAATGCAAAAGTTGAATTATAGTAGCTAAAAGGATCAAATAGCTATGGAATTCAAAACCTGAGGTCCTTATATGGTAATTAGACCATTAAAGAAAAGTTAATAGATATTTTTGGTGATTCATCCATAGAAAAATTAGAAAAGGCCAAGGGCTAAATTGGAAATGAGAAAAACTAAAAAATGATAACTAATTAAATAGAAAATATCATCTTATTTTCATCATCTTCATCCCCAAATTTTATGGAAACCCTAGTAGAGAGAAAGGAAACTAATCAAGCTTAATTAGGTATGTTTTCTTGTCATGTTTTTAGTAATTTTTAAAATTTTGAGATCGAGATAGTCTAATATATCTATTTTGGGGATTAATTTGTAAAGATATCAAGGTATAGAAACTTTTCCATGGATGAATATGCTGAAATTTTGAAATTTATGATAGAAAATGAAAGGTTGTTGATAGATAAACAACTTTTACAAAGAGAATTTTGATGAAATCATGATTTAGGGACTAAATTGAAAAGTGGTAAAACCTATGGAAAAATTCTAAATTTTGTGAAATACAAGTGCTGTAAATGTAATATGAAAATTTTGGTTAGGCTTGGAATAAGGATTAAATTGTATGAATTTCATTTTCCGAGCCTAGGGACGAACTTGGAATTTATGGAAAGTTTAGGGGCAAAATGGTAATTTTGCCTAGGGTGTAAATTGAATCCAATTGAGTATGAAATGGATTAAATTGATGATTAAATTCATTTATATAGATTCAGACAACTCAAATTCGAAGCTAGATTGAGGAAAAGAAAAAGTTTCGGATTAGTAGATTTTTATACAGAAACGAGTGTCGAGGTAAGTTCGTGTAACTTAATTATGCATGTTAATATGTTTGAAAATGAATGATGTATTTGGGTGAATTATATAAATGCTTAATGTAACACCCCTAGACCCGGCCCAGAGATTATGCCCGAATTCGGGAATGTCGCATCAAAGGCATAATTTAAAATGATTTTTGCTAAGTTAAAATTTAAGGTCTAAAAGTCCAAATTCCTTAAATCTTGTAAGTTAGATCGGAAGCCCAAGTTTTTAAGTTATAGCCATTTCGAAAACCATGTTTAGACTTAAAAAAATATTTATTCAAGTTTAATAATCTATCAGTTGAAACATTAATAACAAAATTCAAAAGCTAAAGTCGAATCAAAGAATACATGGCCTTATTACAATCCAACAGAAACAAAGTAATTAAAATTAAGTCTTTCAAACTAATTAAAAGCTACTTGCAGTGTGGCCACCTCCGAGTCCTCTCCCATGTCGAGTCGTCTACTGAGGGTCACCTGAAATATTTAATAAAAAAGGGTGTGAGTTTTGAAACTCAGTGTGTACGACCCTTGGTAACCAATCAACATGCAAATATCACATTGGGCCTAAGCCCTATCAAATTCGGTGGTCTTAGGCCTTAGCCCGCAATGACCTCACATCACATCAGTATCACATGAATGAAATGCACCCATCCCAAATCCAACTCTGTACTCCATTTCCCTTCCAACCCTACACTCCTGTGGGGATATAAATATCAACCCACCCATCCCTAGACTCCAAAGGTAGCACCAGCGGCGACACTACTCAAACATTGTAGCAAAGCTGCTATAATGGGCTTAAAGACACCGGTGGATCCACGGTCGTCAAGCGACTATGCGATCCTCAAATCTTCTTCCGTATCATCAAAACCCACCCAAGTGCAACATATATTTCATGAATGCAACATACACAATTTCACACATTAAGCACTTAGGGGTATTTTAGCCATTTCACTACTCAAGGGTATTTTCGTAATTCTACCCTATAGAGGTATTTAGGTAATTTTGCAAAATAGGGGTATTTTGGATTTTTTAAAATTAGGAATATTTTGGTAATTCTACAAATCAAAGGTATTCTGGGAATTTTATAAATTAGGGATGTTTTAGTAATTGTACAAATCAGGGGTATTTTAGTATTTTTACAAATCAGGGGTATTTTAGTAATTGTACAAATCAGTGGTATTTGGTCCCTCTCGGGTTTTAGTTATGAACTTTGGCCCATTAACAAGTCCTTGCGGCTAAAGTTAACAGACACTATGCACCAGGTAGGATTCTAGAGAAGAGGAGGTGGGCCACTAGAACCGCTTAAGTACCAAGCTCTCCCTAGATCCAATCCTAGACATGCATATGTCTGTTGCCACACTCTAACCCAACGACTTGTCCACGGACATGTTTAATTATTAGGTTAAGTCTTATACGGTTTAAGAGTTGTTCAGAACTAAGCCTAACCCTAACATACTTGTCTACGTCCCCATAAAGCCCATAAACCCAAAACACATCCTTATGGACTATTAGGCCCAAAACAATTCCAGATCATGTAACATGCTTGACTAACTCAATTCGTATAACTAACCAAATAAATTCATCAAACTTAGCCTCAGGGCCCACCGGGCCCATTTAGCCACTTTCGGCTTTTCAGTTTTCCAGCATTGCCGATATCGTGTGTGTGTAGTGTTTGTACACACCTGGTAATAATGCGTGCTACGATTTCCTCTTAGTCACAAACATGCATTCGATATTACTTAACAATTAATCATAGGCTAAATACAAACTTTAGCAAAAACCTAAGAAGCCTCACCGTAACCTTACCGTATGCCACCAGGTTCTAATAGCCCTTCCTTAGCTACTAATCACGAATATCCCCTAGATCTGCACTCACACATACACCATCAAACTTCGTGTGACTCATGATCCACACAAGTCACCCATATAGATCATACTCACATTCGGCCATTTACTTAAACCATAATCGAGTTGAGTACACTTACACTTTGCTAACGATCCTTACCACGCTTGCGATCTCTGAATCTTACCCTTGTTAATACAAGATTAACAAAAATGAGAAGTTAGATAGCCCTTCGACTTTTAACAAAACACACTAAGGGGTTAACTGAATACTTACCGAATCCACTTTTGATCTTGCGGCCTAGATAGCTACTGAACGAGATTCGGCTTTTAACCTTGACTGGTAGTAGATAACAATTGATTTGTGATGGAGGAAAACAACAAAGATTCGACACTAATAGGGATTTCGACAAGAGAAGATGATGATACTTCGGCAATAAAAGAGTTTGGCTATGAGAGAATTCGGCAAAAAGGGATTCGGTTATAGGAGATTTTGGCAACAAGGCAAGGGATTTTCAGTTGTGGAAAAGTAAGGTTTCGGCAAGGAAAAGAAAAAGAATGGAAAATTCGACATTACCTAGGACCCCAGATTCGGCACACACACATTTATATAGCCTACAGGCAAAACTTAGCCACCCCTAAAGTCCAGTTTGGCACCACTTCATCCACTGCTCATCTCCTAATTTTTCTCCATGATATCTCCCTTATCCTTCTCCTAAATTCTCTCTACAGATCACCTCTCCTTAGAGTCCCTCTACACGCCACTTCAGACCTCCTTGCATGCATATGCCGCCACCTCTCTACAACCTAGTGGCGTCACTTAGCCACTTCACCACAGGCTTATTTGTGACATTTTTCACTTATTTTTATTTAAAAGCCCACTACTCACAACCCTGATTCTTTAATTAATTAAATTAAGAATCCTCCACCACAAAACTAGAACCTAGAGCTTCTCCAACACACCTAGACACTCCAAATTCATTAAACCTTTAAAGTCGTCATGTCATTTGTCATTTTCTTGCTCACTTAAAAATTTTATGAGACCCAAAGCCCAATAGGCCCAATTCTACTAGGCCCAAATTCAGGGCGTTACACTTAAAGTATGAAAGAGATTATATGCCCGATATTGCTTGAATAAATGACAAGTTCCGATGGAATTAAGAAATTCGATGGATTTATGTGATTTCCCTTATTGAATGTAGTCCTGCATATGTTGCGAACAGAAAATAGCTCGGATGAGCAATCCTGTTATAGCCCTCTCGAGCTTCCTGTTATATGGATCCTGCGAGCATCCTGATCAGTAGTGATCCTGCATGTGTTGTGAACTACCGCAGCTCTTTATGAGCGTCCTGTTATACGATTGGTTGTGATCCTACATATATTGCAGACACAAATGCAACTCTTTATGAGCGTCCTGATATAGGCTCTTTTTGATCTTCCTGATATGGCTCGCTTGAGCTCCCTCTTACCTTATCCGGTGCTCCCTGATATTAACTCTTTAGAGTTATCTGTTAAGCTCTATGAGCTCCCTGATTAAAAATCTTATTAGTTTTCCTGTTTAGCCCGGATAAATGTTCTGTTACATGGCTCAACTGAGCATCCTGATAAGTGGCTTGAGAGTATGCTCCCTGATTAAGTTCCCTAATGGGTACCCCTGAACATGAATTGACGACTCACTAATTTGTACATCTTGTGTGTACTATCTGAGTATCCATCAAAATTTCAATAGTTCAACCGATAAATTCCCAAAATGAGAAATTATGAAATTAAAAGAGTTATGACCTCAATATTTCTGAAATACCTGGAAGAAATGTAACATGATGAGCTCATCCATGTTTATTTGATGTACATGTGAATTATGTGACTAACATGCTTATTGAGTGTATGTGATTAAACAAATTGTCAATTTTTTTTGGAAAGCATGTTATTAGATGCTTATTGTAGTGAATGTGATTGGTAAGTTTAATTCCTGTTATACGAACTTACTAAGTATTAACTGCTTACTAGATTTTATTTTCCTTGTTTTATAGTGCTCGAGAGCTCGCAAAGGTTGGAAATCTATTGGAGCATCATCACACTATCCACTAGCATCGTTTAGGTATAAATAGTAAACTTATTTTGGTATAATGGCATGTATAGGTTAAGTTGACCAAATGATGGCTTGTAAATGGATGTTTGTAATCTAGCCATTAGTATGGCTAGTGATGTTTGATTTGGTATATCACTACAAAGTTATATTATGTTAATATATATATGTATGGTATGGATAGATTAAATTAAGATAAACTATATGCCTTAACAAAAAGGTAAGTTTGGATATATGAATATAGTTGATGTTATGTCATACATATTAATGTTGTATGCTTGATTTAATGACTTGAATTGGTTTGTAACACCCTGAATTTGGGCCTAGAATAAGTGGGTTCGTGTGTCGAGAGAATAGATTTTGTCGTTAAAAAAAAAACTTGTAATTATTGTTTGGATTTAGATTAATGTGTAATTATTGTATAGTAATTTTTCCTCCCTTTTAAATATATTAACTGAATTATAATAAAATTTAATGTGGCATAATATTAAACTCTATGTAGTCAATTTATGCATCAATTTATCAAATATTTTTCATAATTTTGTCCTTGTCATATAATTAATTATTTTATTTATGTTATCAGTGTGATGAACGAAGTTATAATTTAGAAATATTAAATTTTTCTATTATTCTCAATTTAATTTTTATATTTTAATATAATTTATTTCTTATATTTTTTATAATATTAATTTCTATCGTTAAATTTTCATTAATATACAATATGAGTATATAATTTGAATGTACTAAAAAAAATTTAATATGTGGTTCATACTAAAATAAGATAATGGTCAATTTTTAATTGACCCCTAGATTATGCTAAAATTTGGGGATTTGATTTATATGCTTTACTTTTTTTTTACATAGTTTGTCCCTCTACTTTTATAATGTCACTAATACATTTAAATAGTTAATTTTTCTTAAAAATATTATTCAAACAGAAATAAATTATTTTATCATGAAAAGTTTGAATGGACATTTTTCTTTTAAAAAAATTATTATTGCATGTTTAGTTTAATTTTTAGGAGGTTTAGGAAGGGTTGGTAGTGTTGGAAAAGTCCTAGGCTCGATCTAGGGCTTTAGCAAAAATGTTGTTTTTTTAGGGAGGTTGGTGGTAGTCATAAGGCTTTTAAAATATTGTTGGGTTAAAAGATATCACAAAGAAGTAGGTGGTCTGGTGGCTTGGGGCGTTCTCAATAAGCTGGAGGTCAAAGGTTCAAGTCTTGGGTATGGCAAAAATTTTTATTGCGCATATGTTAGGATGAAGGCCAGAGTTTAGGCCTTATAATTAGTTGGGGCTATTTCATGACACAAGGAAACGCCTGGACCAGTGGCAAAGGCGTTAGGAGTAGTAGGGGGAGCATGGTTCTAGTTGCGGCGTGCGCTAAATGTTGTGTTTTTTTTTTTAAGTAAACCTGGAGTGCGACAGAAGGTTTATAATTAAGTAGGGAGGAAATATGACTCAAATAAAATACGCGGCGCAGTGGCAAGGGGCGTGTACAATAGTGAAAAGGTTGGAGGTTTGAAGCCCGGTGTTGTCGAATATTTTTAGGATTTCTTTGGATGATTTGGTCGCTGTGAAATAGGCCTTAAAAGAAGTTGAGAGTGAAATATATCACAAGAAGAGTTCTAGTGCAGTGGCTGGTAGCGTGTGGTTGTGCTTGGAGGTCGCGGGTTAAGTTGCCTTGTGCACAGTAATTTTCTATTTTGCTGCAGGCGTGGGGAATGTGGTTGAAGTGGACCGAAACACCCAAAGAATGGCTACTGCTCGGGGAAGGCAATTTGAATGTAATTCAAATTGGATTTTTGGATAAATAAAGGAATTTTTGGATGGGGATGAAGATACAATTTTGAGATAATAAAGGAATTTAATTGGTGATAAGTTTGAGTCGATTAGGGAGTGTAGATCTATTTATTTATTTATCTATTTATTTATTTATTTTAGTATATATATGGGTGCCGAAATTCTCTTTAAATAGAGAGGATACCTCTTCAATTCCGGCATTTGAACCCCATTCTCTCAATCTTTTCTCTCATTCTCTTCTACAAGCCAAAACCCTAGTTGCTTTCTGCAATCTTTTCTTTTGAATTCTTCAGAAGCTGAAACCTTTTATTCCATTCTCTTCTTCATTCTTTTTCTCTTATGCCGATTTCTCCATTAAGCCGAAATCATAGACCCCATTTGATTTCTTCATTAAAAGCCGAATCATCATAAGACTTCTTTGAATCATCCTCACTTCCTAATTTTTTTTTGCAAAAAACCGAAATCTCCCCAAGTGCTAGCCGAATTCCTTATGTTAAGGGCATTATTCCGGGATTTGAAGGAGACCTGATCCTCTAGATCTAAAAGCCGAAAATCGTTAGTCTCTAAGTATCATACCTCTTTTTGGGATTTTAAGGTAAGGTAGTTTTCTCTAGATTTTCGTTACGTTAGATTATCGTATTCGTAATCTTAACCCTATGTTATGGATTAACAACCACATGTTACGATGGTAGCAACTGATAAGGTCCCACGATGGAATCAAATATGGATCAGGCAAAGGAGGGGATTGGATCTGTAAAACCAATCCCTAAGTTTAAAAAGCGAGCGGTGTCCGCAGTTCGGGATTGGCCAGTAGGTTGTGGACCGGCATCCGAACAAAATCTTAGATAGATAACAGTTTTAGCAGCTTCTGATAGTGTCGACATAGAGAGTGTCATCCTAACAGTAACCAGGTGTAACTCCTCACACCATTAGACTGATTGCTTATATATAAGTATATGTAATAAATCTGCTATATTCTGTTAAATGCCGAAATCCCGGCATAACATTTGGAAACCCAAGAAGGGTAAAGGCTAAATATCAGGTTAGTGATTTCTGCCATTCCTCAGTGAATGTTCTGTTAAACACGATAAGCTTTATATGTCGATTTCTATGTATGCTTGGGGTTGGGTGATTGATGAAAGGGGAAGCGATCTGTTCTGGTGGCTTATGCCATTTCTGCCTGGTGACTCTGTCACAACTTTGACTATGAGCAGCTAACTACAGCATGACTGCCATCGATGGTGTGTAGCGGTGTGGGTTGATTGTAGAAATCCCCAATGGTGTGATTGGCAGGTAAGGGTGGTGTGTAGCAGATGGAAACTAGGATTGGGTTGGGTTCTATGTATGTTATCTATTATGTTATGTGCTATATTCTGATCTGTGGGCTAAGGCCCAATCTGATGGTGCACAAGGGTTGCACACTGAGTTTCGCGACTCACCCTATTAAATTAACAATTTCAGGTGACACTTAGCGCATCGGACCGGGCTGGAGAGGAGAGCAAGGTGGCCATGCGATTGAGTACTGAGGATCCAGCAGAACGACTCTACTTTATTTAATTATTTCTAAGAAATTTGTTTTAAGTGGGCTTTAAATTTCGTTGTAATAAGGCCTTGGGCCATTAGACTATTATACTTTGTTTTGGTTTTATTTTGGGCTTCCATTATTGCTAGACTATTAAACTAAGGCATGTATTAAGATTTTAGGCTTTAATTCATAAAACAACAAATGAAATTTATACCTTATTTAAACCTATCAAGTTATTAAGTTTTCCCGAACAAAAGATTGAGTACAAGAAAAATATTTCCCGAAATTGCGACATCTTTTACAAAAAAACTTTTTAGTGACATGCCAGATTCGGCTATAGTGTTTGGGCCGGGTTTAGGGTGTTACAAATTGGTATCATAGCTCGGTTCAAAACTCGGCTCTGGGGGTTTGTGGGCTCAAAACATTTTCTAAAGTAGGGTTTTCGAAATATGCATATTTATAAATGATACAGGTCTGTTAGCTCGGTATGGCACCTGCGTCTCCGGCCCAAGTCCGCCAGGTAAGTATTCTAAACCATTGTGTGATCTATATGTGGGCTTGATGGGCTTTATGGGACGTAGATTAGTTAGATTAGAGCCTGATGGACTCTAGGCCTAGCTGAAACAACTCCTAAAATCTCATAAGACTTAATTTCGCTAAACAAACCCGTGAACGAGTCGCAAGACTAGGGTGTGGCAACAGGCATGCGCATGTCTAGGATTGGATTCGGAAGAGCTTGGTACTTAAGCAGTCCTAGTGACTCACCTCCTCTTCGCTGGAATCCTACCTGGTGCGTAGTGACTGTTCACCCTAGCCACGAAGATTTGTTGACAGGCCAAAATCTATAATTAAAACCCGAAAGGGACCAGCCACCTTATTTTTACAAAATTGCTAAAATACCCTTATCTTGAAAAGAAACCAAGATACCCATGATTTGCAAATATACCCCGATTTACTAAGTCAGCAGAATTTTCTTTGAAATCAAATTCTCCAAGATACCTCTGTTTAAAAATAATAATAATATACCTCCTTAGTTTTGTAACAATTTTGAGTTTTGTAAAATTTTTTGAAAATACCCTTGATTTGTAAAAAATTCCCAAAATATCCCTGATTTGTAAAATGACCAAATTAGCCCTGATTCGTAAAATGGCCAAAGTACCCTGACTTGTAAGATGACCAAAATACCCCTGGATTACAAAATTACCAAGATACCCCTGGATTACAAAATTACCAGAATACCCTTATTTCACGAAATCAACAAGGAACTCTATTTTGAAAATTACGAAAATACCCCTATAGGATAAAATTACAAAAATACCCCTGGGTAGTGGAATAACGAAAATACCCCTATGTGTTGAATGTGGGTGCATGGATGTTGTCTGTATGTTGATGGTTGAATGTATGTAGTTCTTTGAACTAGGAAAGGTGAACTCGAGACTGAATTGCGAATTCGAAAGAACTACTCTTAAAACTACTAATCATAAGACTGTTCGTGGATAATCAGTGGAAGAAAACCAATAATTCAAAAAATTTTTAATCAGATAAACGCGAACCGATAGCATGAGTACAAGGGGACGAGGACGCTCTAGATGTGAATACCGGTGTGTACCCTACCATAGAATACTAAGTGTTTATTTTGGGTTTAGAATTGGAGTGCGCAGCGAAAGCATGGTAGTGAGACTTAGGTAGTATGATTACTAGTTAGTTGGAAATTTCGAGGACGAAATTTCTTTAAGGAGGGTAGAATTGTAACACCCTGAATTTGGGCCTAGAATAAGTGAGTTCGTGTGTCGAGAGAATGGATTTTGTCGTTAAAAAAAACTTGTAATTATTGTTTGGATTTAGATTAATGTGTAATTATTGTATACTAATTTTTCCTCCCTTTTAAATATATTAACTGAATTATAATAAAATTTAATGTGGCATAATATTAAACTCTATGTAGTCAATTTATGCATCAGTTTATCAAATATTTTCCATAATTTTGTCCTTGTCATATAATTAATTATTTTATTTATGTTATCAGTGTGATGAACGAAGTTATAATTTAGAAATATTAATTTTTCTAGTATTCTTGATTTAATTTTTATATTTTAATATAATTTAGTTCTATATTTTTTATAATATTAATTTCTATCGTTAAATTTTCATTAATATACAATATGAGTATATAATTTGAATGTACTAAAAAAAATTTAATGTGGTTTATACTAAAATAAGATAATGGTCAATTTTTAATTGACCCCTAGATTATGCTAAAATTTGGGGATTTGATTTATATGCTTTACTTTGTTTTACATAGTTTGTCCCTCTACTTTTATAATGTCACTAATACATTTAAATAGTTAATTTTTCTTAAAAATATTATTCAAACAGAAATTAATTATTTTATCATGAAAAGTTTGAATGGACATTTTCTTTTAAAAAATTTATTATTGCATGTTTAGTTTAATTTTTAGGAGGTTTAGGAAGGGTTGGTAGTGTTGGAAAAGTCCTAGGCTCGATCTAGGGCTTTAGCAAAAATGTTGTTTTTTTTAGGGAGGTTGGTGGTAGTCATAAGGCTTTTAAAATATTGTTGGGTTAAAAGATATCACAAAGAAGTAGGTGGTCTGGTGGCTTGGGGCGTTCTCAATAAGCTGGAGGTCAAAGGTTCAAGTCTTGGGTATGGAAAAAATTTTTATTGCGCATATGTTAGGATGAAGGCCAGAGTTTAGGCCTTATAATTAGTTGGGGCTATTTCATGACACAAGGAAACGCCTGGCCTAGTGGCAAAGGCGTTAGGAGTAGTAGGGGGAGCATGGTTCTAGTTGCGGCGTGCGCTAAATGTTGTGTTTTTTTTTTTAAGTAAACCTGGAGTGCGACAGAAGGTTTATAATTAAGTAGGGAGGAAATATGACTCAAATAAAATACGCGGCGCAGTGGCAAGGGGCGTGTACAATAGTGAAAAGGTTGGAGGTTTGAAGCCCGGTGTTGTCGAATATTTTTAGGATTTCTTTGGATGATTTGGTCGCTGTGAAATAGGCCTTAAAAGAAGTTGAGAGTGAAATATATCACAAGAAGAGTTCTAGTGCAGTGGCTGGTAGCGTGTGGTTGTGCTTGGAGGTCGCGGGTTAAGTTGCCTTGTGCACAGTAATTTTCTATTTTGCTGCAGGCGTGGGGAATGTGGTTGAAGTGGACCGAAACACCCAAAGAATGGTGCATGAGGGTTGCAGACTGAGTCTCGCGACTCACCCTCTTATTTTAACCATTTCAGGTGACACTTAGTACATTGGACCGGGCTGGAGGAGAGAGCAAGGTGGCCATGCGACAGAGCGTTGAGAATTCGGCATAAAGACTTAGTTTAATATTTTATTTTCCTTTAATTAATGGGTTTAAATTTCCTTGTAATAAGGCCATGGGCCACTAGTTTACCATTTATGTTTTGGGATTTTGTTGGGCTTTTATCTTAAATTTTATGTTTTCAATTAAGTTAAGACTTGTATGAAATTTGAGTTTTCATTTAAAATCCACCAAGATAATTTATGACTTAATATTTATTCTTTAATGAATTCTTAAGCTTTCGGAATAAGGGTGTAAACATAGTAATTATTTTCCAAAATGCGACATGTTTTGTAAAATCTTTTTAGTGACATACCAGATCCGGTTGTAATGTTTGGGCCGGGTTTGGGGTGTTACAAATTGGTATCAGAGCCCGGTTCAAAACTCGGCTCTGGGGGTTTTGGGCTCAAAACTTTTTCTGAAAATGGGCTTTTGAAATATGCTTGTTTTTAAGTGATATCAGGTCTGTTAGCTCAGCATGGCACCTGCGTCTCCGGCCCAAGTCCGCCAGGTAAGTATTCTAAACCATTGTCTGATCTATATGTGGGCTTGATGGGCTTTATGGGACCTAGATTAGTTAGATTAGAACTTGGTAGACTTTAGGCCTAGCTGAAACAACTCCTAAAATCTCATAAGACTTAATTTCACTAAACAAACCCGTAAACAAGTCGCAAAACTAGGGTGTGGCAACAGGCATGCGCATGTCTAGGATTGGATCCGAAAGAGCCTGGTACTGAAGCAGTCCTAGTGACTCACCTCCTCTTCGCTGGAATCCCTCCTGGTGCGTAGTGACTGTTCACCTTAGTTATGAGGACTTGTTGATGGGCTAAACCTTGTAATTAAAACCCGAAAGCGACCAGCCACCCTATTTGAAAAAAAAAACCCAAGTTTTGTAAAATTTTCAAAATACCTTTGATTTACAAAAAATTTCCAATCAACCATGTTTTGAAAACTTTACCCGAACAATCACATGTTTACAAGAGTAACCCGGACTATGAAACTAGATTTACCAAAAGTACCCCTGTCTTAAAAAAAACACAACAACAACAAAAAAATATCCAAGGTTTGTAAAAAAAATTACTAAATTACCCTTGTTTTGCAAAATGACCAAAATACCCCTGGTTTGTAAAAGTTACCAAATTACCCCCAGATTTCAAAATTACCGAAATACCCCTGGATCTCAAAACTACCAAAATACCCCTAGACTTCAAAATTACCAAAATACCCCTAGACTTCAAAATTACCGAAATACCCCTGGGATTGCAAAATTACTAAAATACCCTTATTTCACAAAATCACCAAGGACCCTATTTTGAAAAATTATGAAAATACCCCTATAGGAAAAATTACGAAAATACCCCTGGGTAGTGAAACAACAAAAACACCCTTATGTGATGAATGTAAGTAGTTGGATGCTATTGTATGTTGATGATTGAATGTATTTGTTTCCTAGAATTAGAGGATATGAACTTGAGACTGAACTGTGAATTCGAAAGAACTACTTTTAAAACTACTATTCATAAGATTGTTCATGGTTAATCAGTGGAACGAATTAATGATTCATAAAACTCTTAATCAGTTAAACGTCGATCAGAAGAATGAGTACGAGGGGTCGAGGACGTCTACCGCGTAGGCACGGTAGGGGTAAGATGGCTTTGTCGAGCCAGTAGGGTCTGGCCACGGGTCAGGAAACGAACTGCCGGATCCTCCAGCTGTGGAGGGAGAATTACGGGATCAGGCAACTGGAGATGATGCTGTATCTCAGGCGATGTTGAAGGTTTTAGAGAGAGTTGCTGGAGTAGGCATGGGCACCGGAACCCGAAAATCTGTACCGGAACGGCTTAGGGCCAATGGGGTAGAAGTGTTTAGGGGAGTTTCTAGCGTAGCCCCTAACACAGCTGAGTATTGGATGGAAGCCACAAAGCGCATAATGGATGACTTAGATTTCACGGTGGAGGAGAAGTTGAAAGAGGTTGTGTCTCTTCTTCGAGACGAGGCTTATCAGTGGTGGCTCACGATGAAGGAGGGTACTGCCGCAGATCGGATTGACTGGGACTTCTTCAAGGAGTCATTCCAGGGAAAGTATGTTGGGGCCAGCTATGTGTATGCACAGAGGAAGGCATTTCTGAATCTGGTGCAGAGAAGTAAATCTGTGGCTGAATATGAGGCTGAGTTTCTGCGCTTGAGCCGCTACGCTTGAGGAATGGTAGCAACCGAATATGAACGTTGTGTTCGGTTTGAGGATGGATTGCGGAATGAGTTAAGGGTTTTGATAGCACCGCAGAGAGAGAGAGAGATTTTGCTATTCTGGTGGAGAAGGTTAAGATAGCCGAGGAGGTAAAACGGAATGAAAGACAGGAAAGGGATAATGAGCGTGAAAGGACTAAGAGAAATTTTGGGCTGGCAAGAGCATCTGGGAATTCACAAAAAAGGCCTAGGTCTGATGGGCCAGCTCGTGCTCCGGCACCTGCTGCGGGGAATCAGAATCGATTATGTAATTGGTGTGGAAAAGCACATTCTGGGGAGTGTAGAAGAAGAACGGGTGGATGTTTCAGGTGTGGATCCACGGAGCATATGATTAAGGACTGTCCGCAGGTGGATCAAGCACAGCCCGCTGGACGTGGTTCTGATCAGGTTATGAGAGGTGGTCAGCCAGTACCAAGGGATCGTGGTCAAGTCAGTGGTGGCAATGGCACAGGACATGGTCGTGGGGGTGCAGGTTATGCTGAGGCGAGGCAGCCAGCTTTGGTCTATGCAGCACGTCGCCAAGAGGACGAGGACGTTCTAGATGCGAATACCGGTGTGTACTCTACCATAGTATACTAAGTGTTTCTTTTGGCTTTAGAATTAGAGTGCGCAGCGAAAGCATAGTGATGAGACTTAGGTAGTACGATTAATAGTTAGTTGGAAATTTTGAGGACAAAATTTCTTTAAGGGGGTAGAACTGTAACATCCTGAATTTATGTGCTTCTGCATTTTGTGTAGCGTATGCTTAAAATATTAAATTGGGAGTTTGAGATACAAATGGGGCTCAAATTGGTTAAGGCCTTGTTTTAAATATTTTATTTAGACACTCTAGGGGCTTAAATTAAAGTAAGTGACATATTGGGCTTGTGGCCCAGCAACTAGGGGCACAGTAAAGAGGAGCTATAGTGGCGTCACTTGTGCATAAGGAAGGCCCAAATTTTGGCAGCTTGAAGCCCAGGTTTTAGGGCTAAAATTCGGCACTTGAAGAGGAGCTAGGGGGGACGGCACAAGGCTATTATTTAGGGATTTATTTTATGTGGATAATGAGCAGATAAAAGCTATTATTTAGGGACTTATTTTATGTGGATAATAAGCAGATAATGGCTATTATTTAGGGATTTATTTTATGTGGATAATAAGCAGATAAAGGCTATTTTTGAGGAGATAATAGATCAAGATAAGGGAAAGGGATGAGGTTAATCTCTTGATTGGAGAGTTGGCCGAAAATCAACCTCTGTTAAGGGGAGGAATCGGTTTTCTATATAAAGGGGGGATGCCGAAATTTGCTGCTAAAGCTCTTATCTTTTCTCTTTTCTCTGCCGAAATTTCTACCCCATTCTTTCTCTCTTCTCCTTTCTTTTTCTAACAGAAACCAAAACTCCCGAAGTCTCAATTGTCGAAACCCTACTATTTTTTCCACGTTTCTTTTGGCCGAATCTCTCTACCCATTCCTTGCTTTTATTTTTTCCAATTCTTTAAAGCCGAAATCACTAAGATCTCACCTCCTGAAGTTGCCGAATCTTCTTTAATGGAGTCTACTTGTGCCGAAATTTGAAGGAAACAATAGGTAAGTGTTGATTTCGGGATTTCAATGTTCTTTTGACTTTTCAAAGTCCTTAGCCGAATGGCTATTAGAAACTAATCTCTTATTTCACTCTTATTTTCGGCATTCTAGGATCTGAAGCGGAGTCAATCGTGTAGATCTCTAAGTCATAAGTTCAGTAATACTCGAATCAAGGTACTTCCGGGATTTCAAGGAAAGAAAGTCTATTGATTTTAGTAGGTAAAAATAGAAAGAACACTAACCATGGTCGATTATAGGAGAAATCCTATTTTTCATATCTTTCCGACTTTTTGAGCAAGTTGTAGATCGGTTAAGCAAGAGTATCGACACTAATCAGGTGTGTAACACTTCCACACCATTAGATTGATTGCTAGTATATATATATGTAATAAATCTGTTATACCATTTCAAATGCCGAAATCTCGGCATATCATTTGGAAACCCGAAAAAGGGTAAAGGCTAAATATCAGGTTAGTGATTTCTGCCACTCAACAGTGATTGATTCTGTTAAATGATATATGATATATGTCAATTGTTTTATATATACTTGGGGTTGGGTGATTGATTAAAGGGGAAGTGATCTGTTCTGGTGGCTTATGCCATTTCAGCCTGGTGACTCTGTCACAACTCCGTTTCTGGTGGCTATTGCCATTTCAGCCTGGTGACTCTGTCACAACTCTGACGATGAGCAGCATGACTGCCATCAATGGTGTGTAGTGGTGTGGGTTGGTTGTAGAAATCCCCAATGGTGTGACTGGCAGGTAAGGGGGTGTGTAGCGGATGGAAACTTAGGATTTGGGTTGGGCTTTGCATGTTATCTTTTATATTAAGTTTTATATTTTGATCTGTTGGGCTAAGGCCCAAATTTAATGGTGCATGAGGGTTGCACATTGAGTCTCGTGACTCACCCTCTTATTTTAACCATTTCAGGTGACACTTAGTACATTGGACCGGGCTGGAGGAGAGAGCAAGGTGGCCATGCGACAGAGTGTTGAGAATTCGGCATAAAGACTTAGTTTAATATTTTATTTTCTTTTAATTAATGGGTTTAAATTTCCTTGTAATAAGGCCATGGGCCACTAGTTTACCATTTATGTTTTGGGATTTTGTTGGGCTTTTATCTTAAATTTTATGTTTTCAATTAAGTTAAGACTTGTATGAAATTTCAGTTTTCATTTAAAATCCACAAAGATAATTTATGACTTAATATTTTATTCTTTAATGAATTCTTAAGCTTTCAGAATAAAGGTGTAAACCTAGTAATTGTTTTCCAAAATGCGACATGTTTTGTAAAATCTTTTTAGTGACATACCAGATCCGGTTGGAGTGTTTGGGCCGGGTTTGGTGACTCTGTCAGGACTCTGTTTCTGGTGGCTATTACCATTTCAGCCTGGTGACTCTATCACAACTCTGACGATGAGCAGCATGACTACCATCAATGGTGTGTAGCGGTGTGGGTTGATTGTAGAAATCCCCAATGGTGTGACTGGCAGGTAAGGGGGTGTGTAGCGGATGGAAACTTAGGATTTGGGTTGGGCTTTGCATGTTATCTTTTATATTAAGTTTTTTATTTTGATCTGTGGGGCTAAGGCCCAAATTTAATGGTGCATGATGGTTGTACACTGAGTCTCGCGACTCACCCTATTATTTTAACCATTTCAGGTGACACTTAGTACATTGGACCGGGCTGGAGGAGAGAGCAAGGTGGCCATGCGACAGAGCGTTGAGAATTCGGCTTAAAGACTTAGTTTAATATTTTATTTTCTTTTAATTAATGGGTTTAAATTTCCTTGTAATAAGGCCATGGGCCACTAGTTTACCATTTATGTTTTGGGATTTTGTTGGGCTTTTATCTTAAATTTTATGTTTTCAATTAAGTTAAGACTTGTATGAAATTTCAGTTTTCATTTAAAATCGACCAAGATAATTTATGACTTAATATTTTATTCTTTAATGAATTCTTAAGCTTTCGGAATAAAGGTGTAAACCTAGTAATTATTTTCCAAAATGCGATATGTTTTGTAAAATCTTTTTAGTGACATACCAGACCCGGTTGTAGTGTTTCGGCCGGGTTTGGAGTGTTACAGAAGCCCGTGTTGTCGAATATTTTTTCGATTTCTTTGGATGATTTGGTCGCTATGAAATAGGCCTTAAAAGAAGTTGAGAATGAAATAACATAAGAAGAGTTCTGGTGCAGTGGCTGGTAGCGTGTGGTTGTGGTTGGAGGTCTCGAGTTCGAGTTGCCTTGTGCATAATAATTTTCTATTTTGCTGCAGGCGTGGGGAAGGTGGTTGAAGTGGATCGAAACACCCAAAGAATGGCTGCTGTTCGGGGAAGGCAATTTGAATGTAATTCAAATTGGATTTTTGGATAAATAAAGGAATTTTTGGATGGGGATGAAGATACAATTTTGAGATAATAAAGGAATTTAATTGGTGATAAGTTTGAGTCGATTAGGGAGTGTAGATCTATTTATTTATTTATCTATTTATTTATTTATTTTAGTATATATATATGGGTGCCATAATTCTCTTTAAATAGAGAGGATACCTCTTCAATTTCGGCATTTGAACCCCATTCTCTCAATCTTTTCTCTCATTCTCTTCTACAAGCCAAAACCCTAGTTGCTTTCTGCAATCTTTTCTTTTGAATTCTTTAGAAGCCGAAACCTTTTATTCATTCTCTTCTTCATTCTTTTTCTCTCGTGCCGATTTCTCCATTAAGCCGAAATCATAGACCCCATTTGATTTCTTCATTAAAAGCCGAATCATCATAAGACTTCTTTGAATCATCTTCAGTTCCTTTTTTTTTTTTGCAAAAAACCGAAATCTCCCTAAGTGCTAGCCGAATTCCTTGTGTTGAGGGCGTTATTCCGGGATTTGAAGGAGACCTGATCGTCTAGATCTAAAAGCCGAAAATCATTAGTCTCTAAGTATCATACCTCTTTTCGGGATTTTAAGGTAAGGTAGTTTTCTCTAGATTTTCGTTACGTTAGATTATCATATTCGTAATCTTAACCCTATGTTATGGATTAACAACCACATGTTACGATGGTAGCAACTGATAAGGTCCCTCGATAGAATCAAATATGGATCAGGCAAAGGAGGGGATTGGATCTATAAAACCAATCCCTAAGTTTAAAAAATGAGCGGTGTCAGCAGTTCGGGATTGGCCAGTAGGTTGTGGATCGGTATCCGAACAAAATCTTAGACAGATAGCAGTTTTAGCAGCTTCTGATAGTGTCGACATAGAGAGTGTCGTCCTAACGGTAACCAGGTGTGTAACTCCTCACACTATTAGACTGATTGCTTATATATAAGTATATGTAATAAATCTACTATATTCTGTTAAATGCCGAAATCCCGGCATAACGTTTGGAAACCCAAGAAGGGTAAAGGCTAAATATCAGGTTAGTGATTTCTGCCATTCCTCAGTGAATGTTCTGTTAAACACGATAAGCTTTATATGTCGATTTCTATGTATGCTTGGGGTTGGGTGATTGATGAAAGGGGAAGCGATCTGTTCTGGTGGCTTATGCCATTTCAGCCTGGTGACTCTGTCACAACTTTGACGATGAGCAGCTAACTGCAGCATGACTGCCATCGATGGTGTGTAGCGGTGTGGGTTGATTGTAGAAATCCCCAATGGTGTGATTGGCAGGTAAGGGTGGTGTGTAGTGGATGGAAACTAGGATTGGGTTGGGTTCTATGTATGTTATCTATTATGTTATGTGCTATATTCTGATCTGTGGGCTAAGGCCCAATATGATGTTGCACAAGGGTTGTACACTGAGTTTCGCGACTCACCCTATTAAATTAACAATTTCAGGTGACACTTAGCGCATCAGACCGGGCTGGAGAGGAGAGCAAGGTGGCCATGCGATCGAGTACTGAGGATCCAGCAGAACGACTCTACTTTATTTAATTATTTCTAAGAAATTTGTTTTAAGTGGGCTTTAAATTTCGTTGTAATAAGGCCTTGGGCCACTAGACTATTATACTTTGTTTTGGTTTTATTTTGGGCTTCCATTATTGCTAGACACTTGAGTTTTAATTAAACTAAGGCATGTATTAAGATTTTGGGCTTTAATTCATAAAACAACAAATGAAATTTATACCTTATTTAAACCTATCAAGTTATTAAGTTTTCCCGAACAGAAGATTGAATACAAGAAAAATATTTTCCGAAATTGCGACATCTTTTACAAAAAAACTTTTTAGTGACATGCCAGATCCGGCTGTAGTGTTTGGGCCGGGTTTGGGGTGTTACATGGTTGGTAAATGTATGCAAATGTTATTGTAGGTTGAAGGTTAAATTTGGGTGAGAAATAAGGCTAAGAAATGGCTTTATTTTTTCCACACGAGTAGACACACGTGTGGTTTGGTCGTGTGTCCCCTACATCTTAAAATTTAGAAATAGAATGCTCAAAATTGGACACATGGGTAGAGAAACGGGCGTGTGTCTTAGCTGTGTGTGATACACGGCCTAGAACACGGGCATGTGTCTTGGCCATGTGAACCCTGCACATAATTTTCAAAAATTAAATTGATCACAAAGCCTTGCACACTGGCATGTGGTTGGCCGTGTGGCACAAGTCAGAGAGTTACAAAGGGTTGGACACGGCCTGTAGCACGGGCGAGTCCTATGGCTACACAGGCTTGTCCCTTGACCACACGGTCGTGTGTTGTAATATCCCGAAATAGGGGTTGCTAGTTTGGTAGATAACTTGAGTGTATTAGGCCTCAAGAGTGGTTTTGATGCGTTTTTGGAGTTCCTAAAGCTCTCGGAATAAAATGGGAGCATTTTGGAAATTTTTGAAAATTGAGGGTTAAAAGAGGAAAATTTAGAAGGAGGCCTTAAGTAAAAATTTTGTAAGGCTTTGGACATGAAAGTCCAGGTAGCAAAGTGGCTTCCGTGTACCACTTAAGGTTTGGCGCCAAGCATGGTCAAGGGTTCGAGTCTTAGGCGCAGCAAAAGCATTTTTATTTTGTAAAATAGCGCTGCTTTGAAGGAGGGCTTAAAAATAAATTATTGACGCGACATTAGTATAAAATGAACACTGGCTGAGTGGTTAGGACGCTTGCAGCCAGGGTACCTTCGCGAGAACTTGTGTTCGGGACGCGCTGGAAGCGCGGGGTGAGTTTTTATTTTTGAATAAAGGGAAGCTGACGGAAAAAGGGTTTAAAAGAAATTTCAATGCGTTTATTTGCACGAAATTCAGACTGGCCGAGTGGTTGAGACGCTTGCAGCAAGGAGGCTTCAAGAGGTCATGCGTTCGAGTCACGATTGTAGCTCATGAGCATTCTATTTTTGCTTCTATCGCTAAATCATAAAGAGCCAGCGAAGTAAGGTTTAAAAGAATTTCTATACGTTTATTGACATGAAAGTCAGGGTGGCCGAGTGGCTAAAGCGTTGGGGAGTCTTCTCCAGGTCTCGGGTTCGAGACCTGGGGGCTGCACCTGGGGTTTTATTTTGGCTTTTTCAGGCGTGAGAATAAGGGGCTACATGGGCAGTAAATGCATGCAGCATGCACGCATGCAACACCCACGCATGAAGCAAGGGTTGCTTTTCCTTTATTTATTTATTTATTTATTATTTGTTTTAGAAGCATGAGGCTTCAAATTTTTATTTTATTGTGTTATTATGATGGATTATTATTATATTATGGAAATGGTGAAGTATGGGATATGTTTTGTTTAATTATGAAAGGTGATGAAAGATAGAATAAACAATGTATTATTCTTTTCTTTTTCAATGAGGATGGGTCTTGGCCTTGGGGATGAAGCATGTGCAGCTTGGAGAATAGCAAGGCATGGCCGGCCTTGGCTTTTGGAGCATGGCCAAAATTCTGATTTTTGTTTTCTTTGCAATTGGAGTATGGCCGTGGGAAACATGGGAGAGGAGTGTGGTCGGCTTTGGGATTTGTGAAGAAAGCATGGCCAAATATTTTCTTCTTGTTTTTCCTCTCTTTGCTTTTGATGCATGGCCTAGTGAAGCATCTCTCTAGGGGTTATCTTGGTCAGATTTAAAGTAGTAAGGGAGGTGGCCATTGATTTGTTTCTTTCTTTCCTTGTTGCTCTTGACCGAGAGAGAGAGAGAGCAAGGTTTGAGTTTCAATTTTTGGAAGGAGCTAGGGAGTTTTCGGCTAACTAATATGCTTGCATGGTTTTACCTTGTACATGGCCGAATGAAGGACACCATAGGAAGCTCGGCCGAACCTTTTATTTTGTTTTGTTTTCTTGACATCTTTGTGCATGGCTGATATAAGGCTTCTTGGGGTGGCATTATCAGCTTTGAAAGTATGCTAGTATGTATACCGAATTTTGTTCTCCTTTCCCTCTTTGTTTGCCATTTTCTTTTTGAGAAAAAAAAAAGCTATCTAGTTTCGGCTTACACTCTCTTTTGTTTGTAATCGACACCTTAAAGAGCTTTAAGACCATTTGTATTTTTATTCTTTTTCTTTCTACTTGTTAGCTTGGCCGAATCTTCATCTTCCCAAAGACCAGTCTTTACTCTCGTTGTTAGCCGAATATTGTCACCATTGCCGAATCTCTCAAGGGTCAAAAAGGGATTTGTCAAGCAAGGTAAAATATAAGTATAATTTCGGCCAAGGGCCTTTTTTCATAGAATTGTGTATTAGCCGATCCTAACAATTGCTTTAATAGGAATCTTGATAACTTCGGGAGCTAATTGACTGGAATAAATGGTGTTTCGTGATAGAAATAAGCAAACTAGTGTTAAAAAAAGCACAAATGACTCTTTCGGGAATTAAAGTGCTCAAGGTAAATGACTCATGGTATTCGGCCTAAGGCCATGTTATTGGTACTAAGTGTGACCGATTTCGGTTATGTGTTCTAGGGGCAAATTTATAGAAGTAACAGAAGCTTTCGGGATTTTAGTTGCTGTTAGATTCGATAAATCAGAGTCCCGCTAAAGTCAGGTGCGTAGTTATCGCACTGTTCTTTTGCTTGATATCTGTATTGTAAGTTTTATTTTATGTAAATGTATGAGTTGTGCATGTTAGCCGAAATAAAGGCTAAAAGTATGGATACTAAGGTAAGTGATCGAATAATCATGTTAATGGTTATGATATTAAATTTTCAGTGATTTGCGATAATAATTGATTATTGATGAATGTAAAATAAAGTGATGACATGTGATGTAAATTGTTCCGAGTAATATGTGACCACGATATATATATAAAATATACATAATTGTTTCATACGAAATGTTGCTATGGTACACATACGTACGCATGAGACTTGTGATGTGACTATTGAAGAAAGGGATGTACACTATGTGAGTGGTCTAATCCGAACCTCGTGCTGCATTCGTGCTTGATGAATTGTGAATTGAAAGATATGTGAGATCCCTACGGGATCGGTGGCTTAGCCACGACTTTAAGAAATAATGTGCAAAAGAAAGATATATGGATCACTTGTGGATTGGACTTCGTAAATGTATATCGTAATTATATTAATAATATTGTGTATTCATAATGGCATATTTATAATTGTATGTTATATATATATGAATTGTGTGGATATGGGCCAAGCCCATATGTGAGGACATGTGTATTAACTATGCACTGAGTCTTGGTGACTCACTCTATTTTATTAAACCTTTCAGGTGGCGCGTAAAGCTTGGACCGGGTCGGAGAGGATACAAAGGTGGCCATGCAAAAGTGGATTTTCATGCAAAGGAATCCCTTGGTTAATGAATTAAATATTTATATTATTCGTATTTTGATTAAGTGTGTATTGTAATAAGGCCCACTAAAGTATTTCAGTCCAATTATTAAGTATCGTTATTAATATGCCCTACTATGAAAGGTTGATTGCAAACGGTTTTATTTTCCCGAGCAAAGCTCGAACCGACATTTTTATAATAAACTTCGATTTTTACTTAGAATATTACAAGTCACGAAATTGTTTTACTGAACTCCACAAATTTTAAACGGTGTACCTCTTAAGTAAGAATGTTTTTCGAAAGTGTTCCGCAGTGGCATTCCAAATTTGGTCGGATTAAATGGGCCGGGTTTGGGGTGTTACATTTTGGTATCAGAGCCAGGTTCAAAACTCGGCTTTGAGGTTTTGTGCTCGAAAATAGTTTTCGAAAGTGGGCTTTTCAAAAAAGTGAACTTCTAATTTGAGCTTATTCTGGCATGGCACCTGTACCTCCGACCCGAAGTCCACCTGGTAAGTACCTCTAACTATTGAGGTATGTTGAATATATGAACTGTATGGGCATAATTGGGCTTGTAGATTTGAAAATTTGGACTATCGAACCCTAAGACTAGTCTATTCAAAACAAGTGCATAAGTCTTAAGGACCGAAATGACCATCAGAGTGTATTAAATGAATGTGTCCCTGTTTATGAATGTGTATGTGACTCTCTGAACTAGAATAGCGAACTTGAATTGAACCTATGTGTGATCGAAAGAATCACTTCTAAATACTTTATTCCATAAAATTGTTCGCGAATAATCAGTGGAACAAATTTCTAATGCATAAAACTTTTAAGTCGGATTGCGCGTTAAGAGATGAATTCTAGATCACGTGGTTGAGGCAAAATGGCCATATCGGAATCCGTTAAATCGGGTCAAGGATCTGATAATGAGGTATCATCTCCACCACCAGCCCTTGATAATGAGCAGCAAGATTACACGAGGGACAATGCTGCATTGCGCTGCGAGTTTTAGAAATGGTGGCTGGAAAGGGAGAAAATATGAGAGCTCGAAAATTGTTCCTGAGCGACTTTGAGCCAATGGAGCGGATTTGTTCTGTGATATATCAGGCGTGACACCCAGTGTGATTGAATATCGGTTGGAAACAACCAAGCGAGTTGTGGATGAGCTCAATCTGAACCCTGAGGAAAAAGTGAAAGGAACGGTGACGCTACTTTGCGACGAGACGTATCAATGATGGCTCACGGTTCGGGATAGTGTCATGGCTGAGGACCTCACTTGAGAATATGTCAAGGTGGCATACCAGAAGAAATATGTCGATACTTATTACATTGATGCTCAGAGAAATATGTTCTTGGGACTAGTTCAATGGAACAAGTCCATGGCGAAATACGAGGCTAAATTACTAAAGTTAAGCCGATATGATCAAGAAATAGTGACTACAGAATATAAACAATGTGTCCGGTTTAAGGACGGATTAAGAGACGGCCTGAGACTGTTGATAGTTCCTCAACAGGAACAGGAATTTGCTGTGTTAATCGAAAAAGCTAAGATAGCTGAAAAGATTAAGAACTCGATGAGATAAAATCAAAATAAGGATAGGAATCGTGATAGAAGAAATTTTGAATTGTCTAAATTATCTAAGGATCTTCGGAAAAGACCGAAGGTTGAAAGTTTTGCTCATGTGATTAAGCCAGCTATGGGAAATCGGGACCGTCCATGTGCTCAGTGTGGAAAATATCGTGTCGGCGAATATTGGAACCAGAAGTTGAGAATATTTTAAGTATAAGTCTATAAGCAATTAAATATTGTTAAGGTTAGTTATAACCTTGTGTACATGTTGGAATCCTGGTTATAAATATGGTGAAAGCCGACTGTGGATAGACTTTCTATCATGAAATGTTACTCAAGTGATAAGTACAAGTGATATGTGGATAGACTATCTATCATGAAATGTTATTGAAGTGATAAATACAAGTGATGTGAATTATATGGTTTAAAATTCTGGTCAGCTTGTAATCTGATTCAGATGCTGATAATTTTATATTTCAGGCTTTGATGCCTAGCAGGCTTTGTGCCGGTGTATATTTCAGGCTTTGATGCCTATCAGGCTTTGTGCCGGTGTATATTTTAGGCTTTGATGCCTAGCAGGCTTTGTGCCGGTGTATATTTCAGGCTTTGATGCCTAGCAGGCTTTGTGCCGGTGTATATTTCAGGCTTTGATGCCTAGCAGGCTTTGTGCCGGTGTATATTTTAGGCTTTGATGCCTAGCAGGCTTTGTGCCGGTGTATATTTCAGGCTTTAATGCCTAGCAGGCTTAATGCCGGTGATGTGTTATAATAGAAAATTCATGAATCACTTACAAGATGGAATATGTTTAATTCCATAAGCTAAGTGCTCGGGTAAGTACAAGTCCTTCCTATTTGCAAGGAATAAGATAAGTTGGTATTTCCCATTTGAACTAAGTGAGATGTGATATAGTTGAAGCTTCGGTAAGTATTTTAATATGTGCAATTGATCTTACCATTGATGTGTATGACATCCGTAATGGAATCTAAGCTTGAATATGCTTGTGAAGAAGTGGCCATAAGTGAAAATGCTAAATGTGAAAGAGGTTGAAATGTGTTTGCATATGTGTATAATTGGGAATATATGATTGATATATGGTGAATTGAAATGTACGGATGTTCGTTCGTAAGTAATTTCGAGGACGAAATTATTTTTAAGGGGGTAGAATTGTAGTATCCCGAAATAGGGGTTGCTAGTTTGGTAGATAACTCGAGTATATTAGGCCTCAAGAGTGGTTTTGATGCGTTTTTGGAGTTCCTAAAGCTCTCGGAATAAAATGGGAGCATTTTGGAAATTTTTGAAAATTGAGGGTTAAAAGAGGAAAATTTAGAAGGAGGCCTTAAGTAAAAATTTTGTAAGGCTTTGGACATGAAAGTCCAGGTAGCAAAGTGGCTTCCGTGTACCACTTAAGGTTTGGCGCCAAGCATGGTCAAGGGTTCGAGTCTTAGGTGCAGCAAAAGCATTTTTATTTTGTAAAATAGCGCTGCTTTGAAGGAGGGCTTAAAAATAAATTATTGACGCGACATTAGTATAAAATGAACACTGGCTGAGTGGTTAGGACGCTTGCAGCCAGGGTACCTTCGCGAGAACTTGTGTTCGAGACGCGCTGGAAGCGCGGGGTGAGTTTTTATTTTTGAATAAAGGGAAGCTGACGGAAAAAGGGTTTAAAAGAAATTTCAATGCGTTTATTTGCACGAAATTCAGACTGGCCGAGTGGTTGAGACGCTTGCAGCAAGGAGGCTTCAAGAGGTCATGCGTTCGAGTCACGATTGTAGCGCATGAGCATTCTATTTTTGCTTCTATCGCTAAATCATAAAGAGCCAGCGAAGTAAGGTTTAAAAGAATTTCTATGCGTTTATTGACATGAAAGTCAGGGTGGCCGAGTGGCTGAGGCATTGGGGAGTCTTCTCCAGGTCTCGGGTTCGAGACCTGGGGGCTGCACCTGGGGTTTTATTTTGGCTTTTTCAGGCGTGAGAATAAGGGGCTGCATGGGCAGTAAATGCATGCAGCATCCACGCATGAAGCAAGGGTTGCTTCTCCTTTTTATTTATTTATTTATTATTTGTTTTAGAAGCATGAGGCTTCAAATTTTTATTTTATTGTGTTATTATGATGGATTATTATTATATTATGGAAATGGTGAAGTATGGGATATGTTTTGTTTAATTATGAAAGGTGATGGAAGATAGAATAAACAATGTATTATTCTTTTCTTTTTCAATGAGGATGGGTCTTGGCCTTGGGGATAGAAGCATGTGCAGCTTGGAGAATAGCAAGGCATGGCCGGCCTTGGCTTTTGGAGCATGGCCAAAATTCTGATTTTTGTTTTCTTTGCAATTGGAGTATGGCCGTGGGAAACATGGGAGAGGAGTGTGGTCGGCTTTGGGTTTGTGAAGAAAGCATGGCCAAATATTTTCTTCTTGTTTTTCCTCTCTTTGCTTTTGATGCATGGCCGAGTGAAGCATCTCTCTAGGGGTTATCTTGGTCAGATTTAAAGTAGTAAGGGAGGTGGCCATTGATTTGTTTCTTTCTTTCCTTGTTGCTCTTGACCGAGAGAGAGAGAGAGCAAGGTTTGAGTTTCAATTTTTGGAAGGAGCTAGGGAGTTTTCGGCTAACTAATATGCTTGCATGGTTTTACCTTGTACATGGCCGAATGAAGGACACCATAGGAAGCTCGGCCGAACCTTTTATTTTGTTTTGTTTTCTTGACATCTTTGTGCATGGCTGATATAAGGCTTCTTGGGGTGGCATTATCGGCTTTGAAAGTATGCTAGTATGTATACCGAATTTTGTTCTCCTTTCTCTCTTTGTTTGCCATTTTCTTTTTGAGAAAAAAAAAAGCTATCTAGTTTCGGCTTACACTCTCTTTTGTTTGTAATCGACACCTTAAAGAGCTTTAAGACCATTTGTATTTTTATTCTTTTTCTTTCTACTTGTTAGCTTGGCCGAATCTTCATCTTCCCAAAGACCAGTCTTTACTCTCGTTGTTAGCCGAATATTGTCACCATTGCCGAATCTCTCAAGGGTCAAAAAGGGATTTGTCAAGCAAGGTAAAATATAAGTATAATTTCGGCCAAGGGCCTTTTTTCATAGAATTGTGTATTAGCCGATCCTAACAATTGCTTTAATAGGAATCTTGATAACTTCAGGAGCTAATCGACTGGAATAAATGGTGTTTCGTGATAGAAATAAGCAAACTAGTGTTAAAAAAAGCACAAATGACTCTTTCGGGAATTAAAGTGCTCAAGGTAAATGACTCATGGTATTCGGCCTAAGGCCATGTTATTGGTACTAAGTGTGACCGATTTCGGTTATGTGTTCTAGGGGCAAATTTATAGAAGTAACAGAAGCTTTCGGGATTTTAGATGCTGTTAGATTCGATAAATCAGAGTCCCGCTAAAGTCAGGTGCGTAGTTATCGCACTGTTCTTTTGCTTGATATCTGTATTGTAAGTTTTATTTTATGTAAATGTATGAGTTGTGCATGTTAGCCGAAATAAAGGCTAAAAGTATGGATACTAAGGTAAGTGATCGAATAATCATGTTAATGGTTATGATATTAAATTTTCAGTGATTTGCGATAATAATTGATTATTGATGAATGTAAAATAAAGTGATGACATGTGATGTAAATTGTTCCGAGTAATATGTGACCACGATATATATATAAAATATACATAATTGTTTCGTACGAAATGTTGCTATGGTCCACATACGTACGCATGAGACTTGTGATGTGACTATTGAGGAAAAGGATGTACACTATGTGAGTGGTCTAATCCGAACCTCGTGCTGCATTCGTGCTTGATGAATTGTGAATTGAAAGATATGTGAGATCCCTACGGGATCGGTGGCTTAGCCACGACTTTAAGAAATAATGTGCAAAAGAAAGATATGTGGATCACTTGTGGATTGGACTTCGTAAATGTATATCGTAATTATATTAATAATATTGTGTATTCATAATGGCATATTTATAATTGTATGTTATATATATATATATATGAATTGTGTGGATATGGGCCAAGCCCATATGTGAGGACATGTGTATTAACTATGCACTGAGTCTTGGTGACTCACTCTATTTTATTAAACCTTTCAGGTGGCGCGTAAAGCTTGGACCGGGTCGGAGAGGATACAAAGGTGGCCATGCAAAAGTGGATTTTCATGCAAAGGAATCCCTTGGTTAATGAATTAAATATTTATATTATTCGTATTTTGATTAAGTGTGTATTGTAATAAGGGCCCACTAAAGTATTTCAGTCCAATTATTAAGTATCGTTATTAATATGCCCTACTATGAAAGGTTGATTGCAAACGGTTTTATTTTCCCGAGCAAAGCTCGAATCCGACATTTTTATAATAAACTTCGATTTTTAGTTAGAATATTACAAGTCACAAAATTGTTTTACTGAACTCCACAAATTTTAAACGGTGTACCTCTTAAGTAAGAATGTTTTTCGAAAGTGTTCCGCAGTGGCATTCCAAATTCGGTCGGATTAAATGGGCCGGGTTTGGGGTGTTACATGTGTGCCCTACATCTAGGAAAAAATTTTAAAATTTCACGAAAAATTTTTTGAATTCCCGATTCAGTCCCAATTCAATTCAAATGTTTAAGTTGGGCCTTAAGGGTCTATATAAGGGATAATATGATTAGTTTTAGATATGAACAGTAAATGACATGAATTTCATGAAATTATTCTATAAACTTTGGTAATGTTCCATAACCCTGTTCTGGCAACGGATACGAGTTAGGGGTGTTACGTGAACAAAATGTTTGTAAGTTCATACTAAACTTAGTGAGTTTTAAAAAAAATACCTTGAAGCCTTTCTAGATTAATTCTTCATCCTGGAGATATTGTATTACCCTTCTGACCTTGGCAAATACATTCATAATATCGAATATACATACTTACATGCCAACAATCATACTTAATGAATCAACTCTCACTTCGCTACTTGGCTAACTCTAGATCTTACCATCCGTTATCCAAATATTATTTTCTCTTAGAACAACGAAGGTACCTCTCAAAAGAATATTTATATAGAGTCCTCTTTCTACAAATTTCCTCTTCGAACAATCTTTAACATTTCTTTCCCAAAATGGTTATTCACAGATACCAATTGATATTACATTCGGTGGACTCTCATATTGAGTTGAATATCTAACATACTACCAATCAAATCATGTTCTAATACAAAACCAAAACTAGCTCAAACTAATGATGAAACGTTCTGGGCTTTTCAGAAGAACTCCAAACGTCAGTGTTACATAACATAGGAGTTCCCAAAGTTGACAAACAACTCAGATTTCAATTAACCTAGAACGAAACATGATAAATTTCAAATATGGTGGATACCAGATAACTCATATTTCAACCCTACAAAGCATAGGTAACTCAAACCAACAAATACTTATACCTTTCATAATTATGATAAATACGCCCAAGTCATATACTGACAAACTACCATGGTGGATTCTCTCTTTAGAAATTCAAATACATACTTTCTTTCAGGAACCCCATTCAACTCCATCACAAGACTAACCCCATTTATAAGAATTGTTGAAAATTATTAAAAGTTATAAAAATATTTAATAATTTTTTTAAGAATCCTAAAAAATAATAAAATTAAGAAAAATTGTAAATTCAAAATGAATATAGAAAAAATCCAATTTCATTTTGTTTTAGGACAACTATTTGTCCAAATTTATTCTGAATGTAATTTAGAATATTATAAAACTTATTAAAGAATTGGGAATAACTATTAAAAACTATTAAAATTAGGGTAAACTACAAAAATAGTCACTTTGGTTTGCCTCAGATTACATTTTAGTTACTTATGTTTGAAATGTTATGTTTTGGTCACTTACGTTATGTTTTGTTACGGAGTTGTCACTCTACCGTTAAGCTCTGTTACCTCCCTAACGGAGGTCCTAAGTGGCAGTTCAAATGGGTTTTAAATGCCAACTTGGATGTCCTACATGACAGTCTAAATTAAATTTATTTAATTAAAAACCTATTTTCATCCCAGCAACTAGACATCCAAGTTGGCATTTGAAACCCATTTGGACTGCCACATAGAATTGTCGTTAGGGAGGAAACGAAGTTTAATAGTAGATTGACCACTTTGTAACAAAACGATAATGTAAGTAGCTAAAATGTAACATTTCAAACATAGGTGACAAAAATGTAATCTGCGTTAAACAAAAGTGACTATTTTGTAGTTTACTGTTAAAATTATGAAAAATCAACATGAAGATCTCTGTAAACCATTTATCCATAACTTCATGTTGTATGTACTCTTTGTACCCATAATTCATATGAAAATTCCTGTAAATATTTTTCTTGTTTTGAATAATTTTGATTAATACCCAGTTTTTAATATTTTATATTTTTTCTATATTATTATAATTTTAAATAATTATTAAAATTATTTAATTTTTTATAATTATTTACAATTTTATATTTTCAATAAGTTTTATAATTTTTTGAAGCACGTTGAGCTTGAATATGGACTAATACTTGTCCAAAATCAAATGAGCCTTGATGTATGTTTATCGAGATTCATTCTAGATTTACATTTTTTTTAATTTATATTACATTTTAGGTTTTTTAAAAAATTTTAATTTTTTAAATTTTCGTAATTGTTACAACTTTTAAATAATTTTATAATTGTAACACCCCAGACCCGGCCTAGGCTTATGGCCGGATCTGAAAATGTCACAAAGAATGAGTTTTGAAAACCGAGTTGTTTCGATAAACCATTCAACTTTTATACCTCATATTCATTCATGATTATTACTGAAAACGTCATTTAATTAGTTCATTTTCCAAAACACATATTACAGCGGAAGTTTAAAAAAACTAATACATTTTGGAAATTCGGTTTGAATTTATTTATTTATTTATTTATTTTGAAAAACATTTATTTGCGTAAAACCGTCATTTTCATAAAACTTTTATCGAAGCATGCAAATTATCAAAAAAACAAAAAATCGACATATAAAACCATACAGTCCAGAGAGTCCCAGAAATTACAAACTCCCAAATGAATCTAGAATTTTAAATAAACCATAAATTACTAAGTTTAAACAGTTTGCGGATGAGTGGTCACCGCTGAGTCTCCGCCGCACCGATTCACCTAAGTTTGTGGATTACCTGAATAGAACAGACAAACAGATGTGAGTTTTCGTAAACTCAGTGTGTAACCCAACAGAAATAGACATGCAATTTATATAGAAAACACATATACCTTCAGATTCAGATCGGACCTAAGTCCTTTACAGAATCAGATATGCAGAATCCTACCCCCATCCTCTACACACCATCTCCGACCATCCCAACACACCTTGTGGGGTTAAAAACACCCACCCATCCCTACATACCATATTGTGTCTTTACGACACTTATCAAATAATATGCAACCAAGCTGCTAGAATATAGGCGAGGGTCGCCTTTCATAACACTTCCTCCACATATACCAATCCCACCCCAAACACAGATACAAAATACAGATACAATATACACATACAGATACGGATACAGAAATAACATGATTAACGTGCTCGAATATAGATATCAGATAAATATAGATAGCAAAATAATTAGACATGCGTAACAATGTCCTACTCAGAGCAGACTAATAAAAAATCAGATCACATAATCTAGGGATTGATTAGCCCTTACCGACCCTAAGGTAGGCCCATAGTCGATCAGAGTGACTCGTGCACTAGGAAAAAGTTTAGAAATTTAGGCACACATACCCATGTAGGCCCACACGCCCATGTGGCCCACACGCCCAGATTGGCCTTGCCACTGTGGCCTACACGGCCTGGCCCAAAACCCACACGCCCATGTGGCATGCCCGTGTAGGCCTACACGTCCAACTTGGCCTAGCCCTTGTGGCTCACATGGCCACGCTCACGCCACCACATAGTCGTGTCTTGTGCACGGCCATGCCTTCGTCAACCACATGGCCGTGTCTTGCACATGGCCAACCACACGGGCGACCACATGCTTGTTTGGTGTCGATAGAATAATTTTTCAGCCTTTGCCGAAGTTTAATTTTCTGCATTTTGGGTACACACTTGGTTCGTTTAAGATGCTACAGTAATTCCGAGGCCTCCGAAACCTAAGAAACAACATACCAAACACCGATTTAGTGGCTACATTTACGAATTTGTCAACAATAATTTGACAAAAACTCGACTTACCAACGACGAAAAACACCACTAACACCATTCAAACAAATGGAGCAAAATCACGGTTCGAAGCCTTCTCCTACACCAAAAGATACAACAAAGTTTTAACCCTCAGAAAACAACGTTAAAGAATACAAACGAAAGCCCACTTACTGATTACACGAAAAACCAAGGATTCAAAACGCCCAAAACCAATGATTAGCGGTAGAACAAAGAACGGAGGAAAGAGTTTAATTTTCCATCAAAGAGTAAAGAAAATGAAAAGAACAATAATGGGGATTTTGTTTTGGATGAAGAAGAACGTCAAAATAGAGGGAATTTCGGGAAACAAAAATAAAATTAAAACCAATTTGATATCTCCCAACTTCCCACTAACACCTTAATCTCAACCACTTCAGAATTTTAATTCCACCGGAACTCTATCACAAAACAGAGCAAAAATAATAACGACGCTCGTGCAGGGATTCGAACACAGGACCTCCAACACACCAACTCCCTTACCACTCGAACCAGCTGGCTCATTCTTATATGAATTAGTTGACAATTTTAAATAAGCTCCCTCAACAAGGATAAGGCTTGGATCTAAAATAACCAAAATTTACTCAAGGTGAGACTTGAACCCAAGACCTCACACACACACCCAGAGTACTTAACCATTGAAACAGATACTCATTTGTGTCAAATATTTACAGAAATAGAAATAAATTATTCAGAGCATTACAACTCTACCCTATTAAAAGAAATTTTGACCTCAAAATTTACCTAATCAGAATAGATGAGGATACTGCTGACGCATCGAGTGCTCATGTTCCCACATAGCTTCCTTAATGCCATGATTTTGCCACAAAATTTTTACCAACGGAATGGACTTCCTCCTCAGAACCTTAACATCTCGATCCAAAATCTGAACTGGCTCCTCCTCAAAAGTCAAATCCGGTCTAATCTCAGTCTCCTCAAAAGAAACAACGTAAGATGGATCAGACCGATACCGCCTCAACATGAGACATGAAAAACATCATGGATACGGTCCAACTCTAGATGTAGCTCTAATTGATAAGCGACCGGTTCCATACGCTTCAGAATCTGGCACGACCCAATAAACCTAGGGCTTAACTTGCCCTTACGACCGAACCTTAGAACTTTCTTCCACGGAGAAACCTTAAGAAAGACGAAGTCACCTATAGAGTACTCAATATCTCTCCTTTTCAGATCTGTATAAGACTTCTATCTATCAGAAGCTGCCTTCAAATGATCCCGATTCAGTCTAACCTTATCCTCGGTCTTAGAAACCACCTCAGGACCCAAAACTTGATGCTCACCCAACTCAGTCCAACATAGCGGAGTACAACACTTACGACCATAAAAAGCCTCGTAAGGTGCCATCTAGATGCTAGACTAGAAACTATTATTGTAGACGAACTCAGCTAGCGGCAGATAATCCTCCCAACTACCTCGAAAATCTATTACGCAACTCCGAAGCATATCCTTCAGTATCTGAATCACCCTCTCAGACTGACCATCGGTTTGAGGATGGAACGCAATACTAAATTCCAATCTCGAACCTAGAGCCTCATGCAATTTCTTCCAGAATCGAGAAGTGAAGCAAGGATCTCTATCAGAATTTATTGAAATAGGAACTCCATGCAGTCTTACAATCTCAGAGATATAAAGCTTCGCTAACTTTTGCAGTGAGTAGCCCGTCCGAACCGAAATAAAATGAGCGGACTTGGTCAATCGATCCATGATGACCCAAACAGAATCCTTCTTAGTGGGTGTCAAGGGCAACCTACTAAGGAAGTCCATCATCACTTGCTCTCATTTCCATAAAGGATGGAGCAAACCCGAAGGCAACTAATGCTCGGATTTAACCTGCTAACACGTCAGACAACGAGCAAAGGATTTTGTAACCTCACGTTTCAAACCTGACCATTAATACAGTTCACGGAGATCCTGATACTTCTTATTAACACCAAGATGCATAGCATAAGGGCTACTATACGCCTCCCTCAGAATCGACTGCTTCAGATTAGAATAATTCGGCACACAAATTCAACCTCAAAAACACAGAACTCCATCATTATTCAACCCCAAATCCAAAGCACTGTCACTCTCAATCTGACGAAACCACAAACCCGAAGACTCATCCCCTAACAGCTTATCCTGAATCTGATCAATCCAAGTCGGTTTAACTTGAAACTTAACTAGCAGACTCCCATCATCAAACAGACTAAGACGAGCAAATATTGCCCTCAAATTAGTCATCGCTCTACGACTGAGAGCATCAACCACCACATTGGCCTTACTTGGATGATACTTAATCGTGCAATCATAATCTTTGAGCAAATCAATCCATCGGCACTGTCTAAGATTCAACTCCTTCTGAGTAAAGAGGTAGTTGAGGCTTTTGTGATCAGTATAGATAATATAGATAATACACCTTTCACCATACAGGTAGTGCCTCAAGATCTTCAACGCGACAACCAACTCGAGATCATGTGTCGGATAATTCCCCTCATGTTTCTTAAGCTAATGGGACACATAAGCCACAACCTTACCATCTTGCATCAATACACATCCCAAATCGATGTGCGATGCATCACTGTAGACCACAAACTCTTTACCAAGTTCAGGCTGTATCAGAACAGGAGCCTGAGTCAGAACAGACTTGAGCTTCTCAAAGCCTGATTGTTACGCATCAGTCTAGACAAAAGGAACTCCCTTTTGCAGAAGCTTGGTCAAAAGAGCTGCAATCAGAGAGAACCCCTCAACAAATCGTCGATAATATCCCGCAAGGCCTAGAAAACTATAGATTTCATATACATTCTTAGGCTATTTCCAATCAAGCACAGCCTCAATCTTTCTCGGATCAACATGGATCCCTTCAGTAGAAACCACATGACCCAGAAACGTTTTATCATGCAACCAGAACTCACACTTGCTCAACTTAGTTTAGAGTTGTTTCTCTTGAAGAAACTGAAGCACTACTCTAATATGCTCATCGTGCTCGTCCTCAGTCTTAGAGTCAACCAAAATATCATCGATGAAGACCACGAAAAACTGATCCAGATACGACTGAAAGACTCGATTCATCAGATCTATGAATGCAGTCGGAGCATTCGTCAGACCAAAAGGCATAACCAAGAACTCATAATGTCCATAACGAGTCCTAAACACAGTCTTATGAACATCCACTTTCTTAAATCTAAGTTAAAGATACCCAGAATGTAGATCAATCTTTGAAAACACTGAAGCCCCTCGGAACTAATCAAACAAATCATCAATCCTTGGAAGTGGATACTTATTCTTCACAATCAGTTTATTCAATTGTCGGTGGTCAATACACATCCTAATGGTCCCATCTTTTTCTTTACAAACAGAACTGGTGCCCTCCACGGAGACACACTAGGGCGGATGAAACCACAATCCAGAAGCTCTTGAAGTTGAGCCTTAAGCTCTGTAAGCTCTTTCGGTGCCATACGGTATGGAGCGATGGACACCAGAGCTGTACCTGGTAGAAGCTCAATGCCGAGCTCAACTTCTCGATTCAAAGGTAAACCCGGCAACTCCTCGGAAAAGACATCCAAAAAATCCCTCACTATTTTGATATTCCTGATAGAACAGTCCTCAGAAATAGAAACACTAACGTAAGCCAAATACGCCTCACACCCTTTCCGAACCAGTTTCTCAGCCACAATAGTAGAGAACACATTGCTCACCGATCACAACCACCTCCTTATCATCCTCCATCCTTAGAATGACCCTCTTAGTCACGCAATCCAAACTAACTCGGTGCTTAACCAACCAGTCCATACCCAGAATTAAGTCAAACTCCCCAAACGGAAGCTCCATCAGATTTGCCAGAAATACTGTCCCTTGCACTTCTAACGAAACATTCCTATAAATTTTATTAACCCGAACAGACTTCCCCAATGGACTCAATACAGTAATCTCACTAGAAGTGCTCTCAACAGAAATCCCCAGGTTTTCTGAAACAGTACTAGTTACATAGGAGTGTGTAGAACTTATGTCTATTAAAGCAATATAAGGTACATAAAAAATAAGAAACGTACCGATAATAACATGAGGATGTCTCTATCCTCTCGACGTCGTGCTACATAGACCAGCACAGGCTGCCACACCTTAGTCTAACTAGCACCTCTTTTCGGTGCTCTTTGCCTTCGGCCCATACCATTACCACCCCTAGCCGGTCCACGGCCCCTAGGTGGCTGCTAATTGCCCTCTGAGGCTATACAAAACTTGGTCCCGAAGCTTGCATCTGATCATCCAGTTGTGGACACTCTCTAATACGATGCTCTAAGGTCCCATATCTCAAACAAACCCCTAACCTCCTCCAACGGTCTCCTAAATGGCGCCTACCATAATCTCCACATGGCTGAATCCCAGTATGAGCAACAGGAACCCCCACTCTAATCGGCCCATCAGGTCTGGCCCATTTCTTAGGCTTCTGAACAGAACTAGAGGGCTCCAACTCCCACTTATTCTCGCCTCTTTTCTGGTCCCTATTCTAGCGCTCTACGTGCTTGACCTCTTCGGCGATCTTCGCCTTATCTACCAGAACTGCGAACTCTCGCTCCTTCTGTGGAGCAATCAAAACCCTCATATTGTCTCTCAAACCATCATCAAAACAGACACACTTCTCATACTCAGATGCCTTCATGCCTCGAGTGTAGCGGCTTAACCTCAAAAACTCGGTCTCATACTTGGCCACTAATCTATCATCTTGCGTGAGATTTAACTACGAGCATCAATGTAGCTCGCACCCATATATTTCCCCTGAAATGCAGTCTTGAAGAAGTCCCAGTTTAGACTATCTGACTGAGTACCCTCTTCAATTGATAACCACCACTAATATGCCTCGTCACGAAGAAAAGAGACTGCACCCTTAAGTTTCTGCTTAGAAGTACAGTCTATGTCATTCATGATCCTCTCAGTGGCCTCCAACCAATACTCGGCCACAGTAGGGGCGACTCCAGTGACACGCTTAAACATCTCTGCACAATTGGACCGGAGTCATTCAGTTACCAACCCACGACCCCCAGATCCAGAATAGGGTCTAGCGACCATATCTAATTTCCTCAACATGGCTTGGGGCAATGTGTCGTCCCCAGCTGAACGACTTTGAGACCTAGTCTTAATAGCAGGCAAAACCGTGTCTCACTCGTATCTAAATTTGGCATACTGCCCAGAGAAGAAGACTCAGCTCAAGCCCCTACGACCTCTACCACGGCCACAAATACCACGACCGTGAATTCCACGGGCGCTTATCGTAAATTTAAAATTTTATCTACATTATAAAATTTTATGATTAGTTCCAGTATTTATTAGCAGATATTTTATGCGTAAATTATCAAAAGTTTAGAAATATTTTCAGAGGTTTCAGTCTTTACTAGCTCAATATGGTTTTCAGAAAGTACTAACTACAGTGTTTCTAGAATATTCTATCTAAGTTCAGAAATACTTACATAATCAGTGCCGGAGACTCGGTGTGCCACATACTTTGTAACAACCTAATTTCGATGAAATCAGAACAGTGGTTTGAGGACCACAAATCTGAGCCAAAAATAAAATTTATTTTAATTTTATTATATGATCCATATTATATTAGAAATGTCATGTGAAAATTTTGATGAGAAAATTTTATTGATTATGTGCTTAATTACGAGAAGGACTAAATCGCATAAAATGCAAAAGTTGAATTCTAATAGCTATAAGGATTAAATAGCTATGGAATTCAAAACTAGAGGTCCTTATATGGTAATTAGACCATTAAAGAAAGTATGTAGATATTTTGGTGACTCATCCATGGAAATTTAGAAAAAGGGCAAAGACTAAATCAAAAATTAATTTAATTTAATTAATTAAAAGATGATAAAAGAGTTATCATCTTATTTTTGTCATCTTCAACCCCAAATATTCCATGGAAACCCTAGGAAAGAGAAAGCAAGCTTTCTTAGCCAAATTGGGTAAGTTTTCTTGTCCCGTTTTTAGTAATTTTGATATTTTTGAAACCGGGATAGCTTAATCTAACTATTTGGAGGGTTAATTTGAAGAGTTATCAAAGTATGAAAATTAGGTTATGGATGAATATGCTGAAAATTTGAAATTTATGGTAGAAAATGAAAGGTTGTTGATAGATAAACAACTTTTACAAAGTGATTTTTGATGAAAACATGATTTAGGGACTAAAATGTAAAGTTGTGAAAATTGATGAAAAATTTTGAATTTTTATGAATATATGTTCTGTAAATTTTATAGTAAAATTTTGGTTAGGCTTGGAATAGGGAGTAAATTGCACAAATTTCATTTTCCGAGCATATAGACGAAATTGGAATTTATGAAAAGTGTAGGGGCAAAATGGTAATTTTTCCTAAGATGTAAATTGGATTGAATTGAGTTTAAAATGTGATAGATTGATGTTAAATTGACTCGTATAGATCCAGATAGACCAAAATCAGAGCTAGAATGAGGAAAAGAGGAAAATGTCGGATTAGTAGATTTTATGTACACGAACATTTGTCGAGGTAAGTTCGTGTAACTAAATCGTGTATATTTATATGCTTGAATTAAATGTTATGCTTGTGAATTTTATAAATATTATATGTATATGACATTGAAAATATACTTGCCGAAGCTCGATCAATAATAAGGCCAGATAAATGATAAAAATGTTACTTATGTACTTGAAATAAATGTAGAATGTGTCTATTTGAATTATGTGAATATTATAAATGTATGAAATAATCACATGCCTGATAATGCTTGGAAAATGTCAAATTCCATTCAAATAAATGGAAAATTCGATGGATATGTGATTTCCCAAAATGAATGAGGTCCTGCATTTGTTGTTGACGGAATTTAGCTCGGACGAGTAATTCCATTTACCTTATCATAAAAAGGATTTAGCCCGGATGGGTAATCCTGATGAAAGCCCTCTCAAGCATATGTTATGGTTGGATTTAGCTCGGATAGGTAATCTAGATCAAGCTCTTTAGAGCATATGTGTAACACCCTGGTTCTAGGGGTTAGGCGTTTGGTGCTTAGCTCGGGTGTTGGCACACTCTAGGGTGTGGTTAGGTAAGTTTTAGGGGTCCGGAGAACCCTAGGTAGTGGGGGAACGCTTTGGAAAATTTTTAGTTTTAGGGGTTAAAAGGGGAGCTTGGCGAGGGGTGTCTTAAGAGAATTATTTGGGAGTTTATGTCACAAGAAAGGAGCTGGTGGAGTGGCAGGATAGGCGCCACTAAGGCCTTGTGGGTGTGACGCCATTTGCAGGGGGGAAGGGGCTCAGGTTCGATTCGCAAGAGCAGCAGATGTGCATTGTTTTTGCGTCATCTTGGTGGGGTGGATGGACGGTTTTGAAAGGCTTAAAAGGTGGAGAAGACTTGGACATCTTTTTTTTAAATTTGGCTAGATAGGTTTGACTTTTTTCAAAGCTTTTTTGAATGGGTGGAAGGGAGGTGTTTTAGGAGAGATTTGAGGGATTTTTGTGGGGGGGTAAGGGCTTGGCCGAATGCTATATAAAGGGAGGGGGGTGGTGCTCATTTTCATTCACCATTTGCTTTCTCCCTTATCAAAAAGTTCTTCCCTTTGTTTTATTTATTTTTCCCTTGTCCATTGCCGAAAGTTAGTCCAAGCAAACCCCTTTTTCATCCTATTTCTTTGTAGCCGAAAGTAGCAGAGGGCTTAACCTTTTATGAACCTATATCCCTCTCCCTTCTCACCTTTTTGTTTTAAACCTTGCTTAAACCGTAATCATCCATTCTCACATTCTCTTCACTTTGGTTACAAGTCCCTGAGCCGAACCTTACTCTCTTGTGGTAGCCGGATTGGTGGGGAGCCCCTGAAGTTTTGGAGGGAGTCATCTGGGATTTATAGCTCGCTAAGTGGTTTAGGTAAAAACATTCTAGTAAGTGTTGTTGCTAAGCTTATGACTTGGGGTTTAATCGTTGCTTTGATTAAGTGTGTTGATGGAGGCAACAACCAGTCAAGGAGGGCAAAGGAAAGTCCCTATCCCGAAGTTCAAGAAGAGGGCAGTCTCGGCAGTTCGGGATTGGCCACCGGGGTGTGGGCCAGTAGCAGGAGATAGCTATAGGCAGATAGCTGTTGTTTCTTTGAGCGATAGCTTAGGGATCGAAAGCGTAGAACTACAGGTGTTAAGGTGCGTAATCATCGCACTATTTCTGGGGTTTTGGTTTGCTAACATGTTTATATGTGTATTATGTGTGGAAGCCGTTTATAATGGCATAAGTGATGAGAACGGGTGATGGTAAGATTAATTGTGATGTATTTATGTATGTATAAATATTTATATATTTATGTGATATGATGACCTAACGTGTTGCATATATATAGTTGCATGGGATTTGGGCTTGATTCGATGAAGAAGGAAGTGTACACAAGGTGTACGTGGTCTAATGATAGCTCTGGCTACATTAGCGCTTGGGGATTAGCTGTGTGCTACCTCAAGGGAGGTGTTGGCTCGGTGCCCATCTCGGCGGTTGATTGCTATGTGCATCACCGTAGTCAGATTACGGTATTTGGATCACTTTGGTTGATCGGTGGCTCAGCCACGGCCTTGTGCAGAGAGTTGCCAGGGTAAGGTTTTTGGATCACGATGTGATCAGTGGTGGATTAGCCACAGCCTTAGGCAGGGAGTCTGCTAAGGTTGGTGTTCGGTTGGATAGTAGGTTGAGCTGAGATGCATTCTTGCATGATTTGTTTCGATGGCTGTGTGGGTATGGGCCAAGCCCATACGGATAGAAATATGTGTTGTGGTTATGCACTGAGTCAGTGGACTCACTCTTTTCATTAACCATTTCAGGTGACGCGTAGTTGGATCGGGTTCGGAGAGGACACATGGTGGCCCATGCCGAAAGAAGAGTTTAAACGTTTTAGGCTTACTTTAAGTATTTTATTTTAAATAGAATATGTAATAAAGGCCTTCTGACTCTTATTTATTTTTGTTATTATTTTATTAGTATTTATTATGGTTTGAAGAATTTGAAACACTATGTGAAGATGATTATATTTTTCCAACCTACTTATTCAATTTGGCTTATATATATTAATCTTTTAGTATGAGTATATTTTAATAACAAAGTTTTAATCATAAGTTTAAATAAACATGGATTTTTCAAAAGTTAGCAAGTTTTAAATTTTTCTAAGTTAAATAGATTTTCCACCGACTTTTCCGCACTAACATAACCAGATTCGGTCGTAGTGAATGGGCCGGGTTTGAGGATGTTACAGTTTGGTATCAGAGCCCGGTTCAAAACTCGGCTTTGAGGGTTTTGGGCCCGAAACAGTTTTCAAAATGGGCTTTTCGAAATGTGGGCTTTTATAAAAAGTTTTCAGGTTATTCTGGCATGGCACCTGTGTCTCCGGCCCGAAGTCCACCAGGTAAGTACTTCTAGCTCTTGAAGTGATCTGTTTGTATGAATTGATTTGGGCTTAGTTTGGGCTCGTAGAATAGAATAATAGGATCTGTTGGACCCTAGGACTAGACTACTCAAACACGTGCATAAGATTTAAAGTGCCTAATAAACAAACCTGTGAAGTAAGTCGCCGAGTTAAGGTGTGGTAACCACTGTACGCATGTCTAGGAGTGGCATTCAGTAAGAGCTTGGTATTTAAGCAGTCCTAGCGACTCACCTCCTCTTTACTTGAATCCTACCTGGTGCGTAGCTACGGTTCACCTTAACCAAGAGGACTTGCTCATAGGCTAAACCAGTTATTAAAACCCGAAAGGGAAATAGCCTTGCTGTTTTTTTTAACCTTCTGTTTTAAAATTTTAACTTTACCCCTTTTGTTTGTAAAACTCTAAATCAGATTTTGAAAGATGTTTTCTCAATTTATAAAATTACCAAAATGCCCTAGTGGCAAAATTACAAAAATGCCCCTGTGTTATAAAATTACCGTTTTACCCTCAATTTTTGATAAAATGCTTTTTACTTGGTAAAATACCAAAATCTCGAGTTTTCAAAATTAAGATACTTTGGTTGCGAAAATTTACGAAAATACCCCTGGTTGATAAAATTACTGAAATGCCCTCGGTACTAAGTTCTCAAATTTCTCTCGATCTTTACTGAAATATTCCTATTTTACTAAATATCAGAAAATCTTATTTTGTGAAATATTGTGATATCTCGATTTTGAGAATTTACGAAAATGCCCATGATTTCAAAAAAAAAATTACAAAAATAACCCCGATTTTTGGAATTTTTGAGATACCTCTGGTTTGAAAAACAAAATTTTCAAGATGACCCCTGAAATTTTGTAAATTTTGAAGTTGGAAAACTATTTTCAAAATTGACCCTGAGTTATTACCGAAATATCCCTATAGGAAAATGACAGATTTACCCCTGGGTAGGGAATGAAACTTTGATTGCTCGAAAGAACTACTCTCGGAAACTTCATTGCATAAAATTGCTCGTGGATAAAACAGTGAAACAATAATTTCTAATGCATAAAACTTTCGAAGCAGACTAAATCGAGGCGCTAGATATGAGTTCTAGGGGGCGTGGTCGTAATTCTCGTGGATGTGGTAGAGGCAGTTCTTGGTGATTGTTGTTTTGTTGCTCGTAAGTACGTTAGTTCTTTAAGGATCAGAGTGCGCAGCTATAGCGTAGTGGGAGGAATTGGACTGTTAGTTTAGACAAGTAATTTCGAGGACGAAATTATTTCAAGGAGGGTAGAATTGTAACACCCTGGTTCTAGGGGTTAGGCGTTTGGTGCTTAGCTCGGGTGTTGGCACACTCTAGGGTGTGGTTAGGTAAGTTTTAGGGGTCCAGAGAACCCTAGGTAGTGGGGGAACGCTTTGGAAAATTTTTAGTTTTAGGGGTTAAAAGGGGAGCTTGGCGAGGGGTGTCTTAAGAGAATTATTTGGGAGTTTATGTCACAAGAAAGGAGCTGGTGGAGTGGCAGGATAGGCGCCACTAAGGCCTTGTGGGTGTGACGCCATTTGCAGGGGGGAAGGGGCTCAGGTTTGATTCGCAAGAGCAGCAGATGGGCATTGTTTTTGCGTCATCTTGGTGGGGTGGATGGACGGTTTTGAAAGGCTTAAAAGGTGGAGAAGACTTGGACATCTTTTTTTTAAATTTGGCTAGATAGGTTTGACTTTTTCAAAGCTTTTTGAATGGGTGGAAGGGAGGTGTTTTAGGAGAGATTTGAGGGATTTTTGTGGGGGGGGTAAGGGCTTGGCCGAATGCTATATAAAGGGAGGGGGGTGGTGCTCATTTTCATTCACCATTTGCTTTCTCCCTTATCAAAAAGTTCTTCCCTTTGTTTTATTTATTTTTCCCTTGTCCATTGCCGAAAGTTAGTCCAAGCAAACCCCTTTTTCATCCTATTTCTTTGTAGCCGAAAGTAGCAGAGGGCTTAACCTTTTATGAACCTATATCCCTCTCCCTTCTCACCTTTTTGTTTTAAACCTTGCTTAAACCGTAATCATCCATTCTCACATTCTCTTCACTTTGGTTATAAGTCCCTGAGCCGAACCTTACTCTCTTGTGGTAGCCGGATTGGTGGGGAGCCCCTGAAGTTTTGGAGGGAGTCATCTGGGATTTATAGCTCGCTAAGTGGTTTAGGTAAAAACATTCTAGTAAGTGTTGTTGCTAAGCTTATGACTTGGGGTTTAATCGTTGCTTTGATTAAGTGTGTTGATGGAGGCAACAACCAGTCAAGGAGGGCAAAGGAAAGTCCCTATCCCGAAGTTCAAGAAGAGGGCAGTCTCGGCAGTTCGGGATTGGCCACCGGGGTGTGGGCCAGCAGCAGGAGATAGCTATAGGCAGATAGCTGTTGTTTCTTTGAGCGATAGCTTAGGGATCGAAAGCGTAGAACTACAGGTGTTAAGGTGCGTAATCATCGCACTATTTCTGGGGTTTTGGTTTGCTAACATGTTTATATGTGTATTATGTGTGGAAGCCGTTTATAATGGCATAAGTGATGAGAACGGGTGATGGTAAGATTAATTGTGATGTATTTATGTATGTATAAATATTTATATATTTATGTGATATGATGACCTAACGTGTTGCATATATATAGTTGCATGGGATTTGGGCTTGATTCGATGAAGAAGGAAGTGTACACAAGGTGTACGTGGTCTAATGATAGCTCCGGCTACATTAGCGCTTGGGGATTAGCTGTGTGCTACCTCAAGGGAGGTGTTGGCTCGGTGCCCATCTCGGCGGTTGATTGCTATGTGCATCACCGTAGTTAGATTACGGTATTTGGATCACTTTGGTTGATCGGTGGCTCAGCCACGGCCTTGTGCAGAGAGTTGCCAGGGTAAGGTTTTTGGATCACGATGTGATCAGTGGTGGATTAGCCACGGCCTTAGGCAGGGAGTCTGCTAAGGTTGGTGTTCGGTTGGATAGTAGGTTGGGCTGAGATGCATTCTTGCATGATTTGTTTCGATGGCTGTGTGGGTATGGGCCAAGCCCATACGGATAGAAATATGTGTTGTGGTTATGCACTGAGTCAGTGGACTCACTCTTTTCATTAACCATTTCAGGTGACGCGTAGTTGGATCGGGTTCGGAGAGGACACATGGTGGCCCATGCCGAAAGAAGAGTTTAAACGTTTTAGGCTTACTTTAAGTATTTTGTTTTAAATAGAATATGTAATAAAGGCCTTCTGACTCTTATTTATTTTTGTTATTATTTTATTAGTATTTATTATGGTTTGAAGAATTTGAAACACTATGTGAAGATGATTATATTTTTCCAACCTACTTATTCAATTTGGCTTATATATATTAATCTTTTAGTATGAGTATATTTTAATAACAAAGTTTTAATCATAAGTTTAAATAAACATGGATTTTTCAAAAGTTAGCAAGTTTTAAATTTTTCTAAGTTAAATAGATTTTCCACCGACTTTTCCGCACTAACATAACCAGATTCGGTCGTAGTGAATGGGCCGGGTTTGAGGATGTTACAATATGTCAAAAAAATGATTTAGCCTGGACTGATAATCCTGTTGTATATATGTGTGTGGCTCGAGGGTGTACTCTCTGAAATAGTACCTTATGGGTACCATTGAATATGAATTGACAGATTTATTGATTTGTACACTTTGTGTGTACTACCTACGTATCCATCGACATTCCAAATAAATTCAATGGGTAAAAATCCTAATATGAAAAAATATGAATAAGAAATGAGTTATTACACATATTTGTCTGAAATACATGAAAATGACGATACATGATGATTGATATATGAAAACATGAGATGATGATATTTGTACATGGAATTCATTTGATGAATATGTTCATCCTTGATTATAGACTTGTATACTTTGAGTGTACTACTACTCGTGTGAGATTGATATTTCGAGTAAGATAAGAAAAGTTCTGATATGAAATAATCTGAACTCGAGATGAACTATTATGAAATTATACTTGTAATATAAAGAGATGATATATACATGTTAAATGAATACATGTTGTGGAAAGCATATGTGCCTAGAAACTTGATTGTTGTTGAGCCCAAACATGTTTTGATGTTATTATGGAATATATGACTAACAAGGGCAATGAGGATATTTGTAGGGCTTGAGGTCGAATTGAATGAATGTGCCTTACATAGTTACCTCAAAATAGAATGAATGGTAAGTTATGTACCATGTTATACGAACTTACTAAGCATGTAATGCTTACTTAGTTTTATTTCCCTGTTTTATAGTAAATCGAAAGCTCGTTGGATTGGAAGCTTGGCGAGATCACTCACACTATCCATCTGGCCATGTCGGTAGAATATGGTAAATGAATTATGGTTATAATGGCATGTATAGGTTATATTGACCATATTGGCATGTAAATGTAAATGATTATTGTAATCTAGCCATTGGAATGGCTAGTGATGATTATGTTTTGGTATATGTATGTATGTGTATTAAGTTTATTTTATGGAGATAACATAAGTGTTTGTTATTGATTGATTGAGAAATGTTAAATGAGTATGCTTACTAAAGGGTAAGATTAAAAGCATGAATGCATGTAACAATATATCATGTCGATGTTATAAATTATTTGAATTCAATGCTTGGATTGGTTGGTTTTTGGATGAAAGTTTGGTGTAGTTCATTGGCAAAGTTTTGGGTGAGAAATGAAACTAGAAGTGGCTTTATTTTGTCCACACGGCCAGACACACGGGCGTGTGTGTGGCACATGGCCTGGTACATGGGCATGTGGTTAGGCCGTATGTCCTCTGCACCTAAATTTTACGATACAGAATGCTCAGAATTGAGCAGACAGGAAAAGACACAGGCATGTATCTCAACCGTATGGTAGAACACGGGCGTGTGTCTTGGCCGTGTGAAACCTACACCGAATTTTATGAAAATTGAATTAAACACACAACCTAGCACACGGGCTTGTAGTATGGCCGTGTGTACAAGTCAGAGAGTTACACGGGTTCGAACACGGCGTGTAGCACAGGCGTGTCCTAGGGTCACACGGGCGTGTCCCTCGAACCACACAGACATGTGAGCCATGCAACTTGGAAAGTTTTTGTAATTTCGCAAAAAATTATTAAAGTTTCTGATTAAGTCTCGACTCGATTCTAGTGCTTGTATTGGGCATCAAGGATCCATTTAAGGGACGATATCAATAATCTCGATTAATGAATAGTACTTTACATGAATTGTTTGTAAATGTTTTGAAAGTTCCAGTAATGTTCCGTAACTCTGTTCCGGCGACGAATACATGTTAGGGGTGTTACATCCTCAATTTATCCAAATTATTAGAAAATCAGTTCTTTTTAAAACACAATTTTGGAACCCAAAATTCACAGCTCGAGTTTTGCAACTTGACTCTGATACCAATAAATGTAACACCCTAGACTCAGACTAGATGTTGTGGCCGAATCTGAAAATGTCACAAAGAATGAGTTTTGAAAACTAAGTTGTTTCGATAAACCGTTTAACTTTTATACCTCATATTCATTCATGATTATTACTGAAAATGACATTTAATTATTTAATTTGCCAAAACACATATTACAGCAGAAGTTTAATAATACCGATACACTTTGGAAATTCAATTTGTATTTTTTTTGAAAAACTTTTATTTGCGTAAAACCGTCGTTTTCATAAAACTTTTATCGAAGCATGCAAATTATCAAACAAACCAAAAATCGATAGTTAAAACCTTACAGTCCAGAGAGTCCTAGAAATTACAAACTCTCAAATGAATCCAGAATTTTAAATAAACCATAAATTACTAAGTTTAAATAGTTTGCGGCCGAGTGGTCAATGTTGAGTCTTCGTTGCACCGATCCGCCTAAGTTTGTGAATTACCTAAACAGGACAGACAAATAGATGTGATTTTTCGTAAACTTAGTGTGTAACCCAGCAGAAATAGACATGCAATTTATATAGAAAACACATATACCTTCAAATTTAGATCGGACCTAAGTCCTTTAAGGAACAGATAACAGAATCAGATATGCAGAATCCTACCCCCATCCTCTACACACCATCTTTGACCATCCTAACACACCATTTGGGGTTAAAAACACCCACCCATCCTTACACACCATATTGTGTCTTTACAACACGTATCAAATAATATGCAGCCAAGCTGCTAGAATATAGGCGAAGGTTGCCTTTCAGAACACTTTCTCCAAATATACCAATCCCACCCCAAACACAGATACAAAATACAGATACAATATACAGATACAGAAACAACATGCTTAACGTGCTCACATACAGATATCAGATAAATATATATAGAAGAATAATCAGACATGCGTAACAATGTCCTACTGAGAGCAGACTAACAGAAAATCAGATCACATATTCTAGGGATTGATTAGCCCTTACCGACCCTAAGGTAGGCCCACAGTCGATTAGAGCAACTCGTGTGACCCAAGGAAAAATTTCAGAAATTTAGGCTCACATGCCCGTGTGGGCCCACACGCCCAGATTGGGCTTGTCCGTATGGCCCACACGGCCTGGCCCAAAACCCATACGCCTGTGTGGGCCCATACTCCTAACTTGACTTAGCCTGTGCGGCTCACACGGCTACGCTCACGCCACCACATAGCCGAGTCTTGCGCACAACCATGCCTTCATCGACAGCACGATCATGTCTCCCACACGGCCAACCACACGGGCGACCACACGACCGTGTGGCATCGACAGAACAATTTTTCAGCTTTTGCTGAAGTTCGATTTTATGCGTTTCGGGTATACACGTGGTTCGTTTAAGATACTACAGTAACCCCGAGGCCTCTAAAACATAAGAAACAACATACGAAACACCAATTTAGGGGCTACATTTATGAATTCGTCAACAACAATCTGACAAAAACTTGACTTACCGACGATGAAAAACACCGCTAACACCGTTTAAACAAATGGAGCGAAACTCACAGTTCGACGCCTTCTCCTATACCAAAAGATACAACAAAGTTTCAACCCTCAGAAAACAATGTTAAAAGAATACAAACGATAGCCCACTTACCGATTACACGAAAAACCAAGGATTCGAAATGCCCAAAAGCAAGAATTAGCGGTAGAACAAAGATCGGAGGAAAGAGTTTAATTTTCTGTCAGAGAGTACAGAAAACGAAAATAACAATAATGGGGACTTTGTTTTGGAAGAAGAAGAACGTCAAAACAGAGGGGATTTTGGGAAATAAAAATAAAAATTAAATTAAATTAAATTAAAACTAAAACCAATTTGATATCCCCCAACTTCCCACTAACACCTCAATCTCAACCACTTCAGAATTTTAATTCCACCGAAACTCTATCACAAAACCGAGCAAATTCGAAATGCCCAAAAGCAAGGAGTACCAGTAGAACAAAGATAGGAGGAAAGAGTTTAATTTTCATTCAGAGAGTAAAGAAAATGAAAAGAACAATAATGGGGATTTTGTTTTGGAAGAAGAAGAACGTCAAAACAGAGGGAATTTTGGGAAATAAAAATAAAATTAAATTAAAACCAATTTGATATCCCCAACTTCCCACTAACACCTCAATCTCAACCACTTCAGAATTTTATTTCCACCGAAACTCTATCACAAAACCGAGCAAAAATAAAATCCACGCTCGCGCAAGGATTCAAACACAGGACCTCCAACACACCAACTCCTTACCACTCAAACCAGCAGGCTCATTCTGAAATGAATTAACTGAGAATTTTAAATATGCCCACTCAACAAGGATAAGGCTTGGATCTAAAATAACCAAAATTTAAACAAGGTGAGACTTGAACCCAAGACCTCACACACACACCCAGAACACTTAACCACTGAATAAGATACTCATTTGTGTCAGATATTTACAGAAAAATAAATTATTTAGGGCATTACAATAATATTTTGAATCATGTCTAGAATGAATCTAAAGAAATAGTAGTCCAAATGCAAATGAACTTGGAAGTTCATTTGTTCATGTTTATTCTAGCTATTAGTATCAGCTAATGAAAGTTAACACTGATCAACAGTCTGTCAACAAAAGTTACCATTGATCAATGACTGGTCAACAACCATGTCACCGGTCGGTGGCCACGTAATTGGTGACATGGGAAAAAAGCCAAACGTTAGATGATTCTTTTTAGTTGAGTGTGTCACCATTTTCTTTTAACATTGTTAACATTTTGGACCAAAAACTATAATGGAGGAATAGTTTAAGTGCCAAATTGTGACAACAAAAGTTTAGGTATCAAAGTGGTAAAACAGGTAAGTTTGAGGTGCCAAATTATGACATAAGCCTTTTCTTTTTCTTTTTGGACTCAATCACTTTTTTTCCTCTTGACTCAGTCTTATTTTTTCATTTAAAATAGGGTTGAGTAAGATATATAGAGAAATAAAAAGCTAATCGAACCAAACCGGACCAAACTATTTTGATGAAATACAAGTTAAAAAACTGTAGTTACTCAAGTCACATAAAATTCTATTTTTTTAAATTTAAAATTAATTTAAATTTTTATGATGTAAAATTAAATTTTATATTTAAATAATGAAAATAACTTAAAAATTATATTTCAAAAAATAATATATAAGAGTTATTGATTATATTTTCTGTACTATAAATTTTTTAGCAATAATTACAAAAAAAAGTTTCAAGCTTTACCAAATAATTTTAAAAATCCATAAAACAAAGATTTTTTTTTCTAGAAAAATAAGTCTAAAAATACAAATGTCAAAATAGAACGGAAAAGTGAGAATTAAATTCATGAACGGTTTAAAAAATCTAAAAAATCTGACTACTCACCCTTAGTTCAAATTTTGAATTAAAGTCATACACTATAATGAGCAAGGACTAGAAGCCTATCTCAAGTCTTTACAAACTTGAGTTCAATTTGAAATTTTATACTTTATAGAATTGAGCTATCTTTTGGCACATTTTCTCCTTGGCCTGCTACTTGGCATGTTGCCTGGTTTTTTTTTTCTTCACTTTCCTGAATGCTGTTCCCATTTGTACCTTCTCAAAAAAGTAAGAACCTAACATGAAAAATTTAAATCCAATGTGGAATCTTGGAATCAAGAGGGTTTCACAAATAGTAAACCTTATTCTTATAACTTGTGTTTTGTTGGTCGCTTTCTTATTACTATTGAGGTGAAATATGATTTAATGCGGAAAAATCTTCACAAATATATGGCATCTTATTGGAGGTATTGCAATTAAGGATCTAGGTTCAAAGTTACTTTTATTCAAATTATCCTACAATGTGAAGATACAAAGAGTTACCAATGGAGGGTCATGGACATTCAATTATCACGTTCTTATTATACACTAGTGGAAGGCTAGTGAGGATCCGTTTTACATTCCTATCAATTTTAATCAATTTTGGGTTTTGGTCCTTGATTTACCACCTAGTTGTATGTTTGAGACAATGTTACAAAACATTAAGAATTTCATTAACTACAATATTCAAGAATCAATCCTTCACCAATCTCTTTAAAATTCATCTCAAATGTTTGTAGGAATCCAATAAGGTTTTCAATTCTATTGTATTCTTTGGCCTCCTCTATAGCAGTCACTTTGATTGCAAAACATTCAGGGAGAGACCTCAATAGCTTGCACGCCAAATCAACATTGAAGTACTTCTCACCAAGAGAAAATTCTTGGTTAGAAGTTCCATATAATTTTGCATAAATATCAATGATAGATTCGTCCTTAAGCATTCTGAGAGTTTCAAACATGGTTGTTAATATTTGGAGTTTTAATAGTTTGATAGTGGACACCCCTTCATGTGTAGTACCCAAGATTGTCCAAGCTTCTCAGGTAGTAATGTGTTTTTAGTTCCTTCTATATTCCTAATACATTCATGGATGAGGTGAAACTAATTCAATTAAGATCATCAATAGTGCCAATTTTCAAGCATGGTCAATTTCTTAGCTTGCGACACATTTTTGGATGGGACCCATACAATTTTAGGTTGAGATGTCTATTGAACAATCAAAGAGTTATCTCTTAGCTTCGAAACTTATTGTGAATCAACTTATTTCTGTAATATTGATGGATGTTTTTCGTACTAACTAGAATTTACGACAAATGCAAACGCACCTATCAAACAATAGTATAGCTTCGGTGAGTAGTGATATCGTATCCATGAGGACTAAAAATATTAGTAATTATCGTTTTCTTAATATTTAGCCTACAAATTGGAGTGATATGTTTTAAACTAAAAATTACTAAACTAATTTAACTAAGAACACAACAGAGAACGGATCGGGAAAATAATCGAAAGATAACCACTGAGAGACAATACCCAAGAAAGAATCCACCTACACTCCTTCTATTATTATTAATTTGATTTAAACAAATTTATTCACTTGGTGTCTTGATCCGTAGAAATCCCTAAATTATGCTAATTTCTCTTTCGAGAGTAAGAACAACTAACTTTAGGTTGATTAACTGAAATCTCTTTCTAATTAAAATCCCTATTGTCGCATTAACTCGATCTATGGATTCCCTATTTGATTTGACTCTAATCTGGTAGATTTATGTCGTCCTATTTCTAGGATTGCAAACAACTCCACTCAATTATGCTAGATCTACTCTTAAACAAGGACTTTTGCTCCACTGAGTTAAGCACATTAAACATGAATTAATATCTCGAAAATATTAAAACAAGAAATAAACACACATAATTGAGTACAAGAATTAAGTATTTATCATGTAAAATAGAAATTAAATAATATAATTCGTCATAGGTTTCATCCTCCCTAGGTATCTAGGGAATTAGTTCATAATTCTAAAATAAAACATCTCAAAGTCAGAAAAACCACAAGAAACAAAAGACATTGATTAAAACATCAAAAGAAATTAAAAGGAGGTATTTGGTTTTGATGGAAATTTGCTTCGGAAGTGGCTCCAATGGTGTTCTTGAGTGTTTTCTTCGATCTTCTCTGATGGCTCCCTTATCTTCTCTTTTATTTTGTATTTATAGATTTTACAATGCTCAGAAAGCCTAAAAGTTTTGTTTTTCCGCGTGTTTGGGAAACAAGGTGCGAAATAGACATGGGCTGGCACATAGGCGTGTGTCCAGCTTGTGTGGCTCACATGGGCGTGTACCCAGCTCGTGTGGCTCCTAAAATCTGCTCTTTTTCACTGATTTTTGCTCTTTTTTCTCTCAAATACTCACCTAAGTATAAGAACATGAATTAAAAGGATTAGGAGCATCAAATTCACCAATTTTCATAAATAATCATCCCAAAACACATTAAGAATGGGATTAAAATATTTTAGTTTTATCATTTATCAAATATCCCCACACTTAAGCGTTTGCTTGTCCTCAAGAAAAATCCTTAACTCACATTAAAATTAATCTTTCTCAACTTATAATTCTCATCAATAATGTTTTGAAATAATTCGTAAATAATCATGCATTAATAATTCTACTAAAAGGGCACTAAAGATTCAAATAATCCAAGTTGAAATTTTTAAAGTACGAAAGCATAGGTATCTCCCCTTATCTATGTAATTACCTTTAATTCACAATTGACAAGAATTGACATCCTCACTAAATATTCACTCAAATCACTCAAGGTGTTTAAGGTTCAAGAATAAGTACTCAATAGTCGAACAAGAAATGTCATTACCATAAGCTTGCTTGAAAATTAAATCTCCACCATTATAAACTGATATGACACACTAATCAAAAGGATTTTAAGAGGTTGTAATGGAGCTTAGGTTAAGGGTGTGGAGAAAGACCAGAAAAGTTGGTTATAATTGAGATTGAATTGATTAATTACCAAACTAGAAAAAAAATGTTGAATTAAAAACAAGTGCGTAAATCAAGAATTATTAAAGAATAAAAATGAGCTTCTTATCAAAATATGAATTTAACTATTCAAGCTCAATCAACATAGAACTAAATTGTAACACCCCTTACCCGTGTTCAACGCCAGAACAGGGTACGAGGCGTTACTGGACAATAACACTTGCAACTGAACAAGTTCAAGGCATAAATTTTTGTTTAGAATTTAAAACTTTTATCTTATATCATCAAGTCCCTAAAATGGGCCTACGAGGCCTAAAACATGCTTTGGAAATGATTCGAGACTAAACTGAGAACTTTTAAAACTATTGGAACATTTAGAAAATTTCCTTGTTTTGGAGAGTCACACGCCCGTGTCCTCTGCCCGTGTAACTCTCTGTTTATGACATCATCATTTGTTTTGGGTCACACGACCAAGTCACACACCCGTGTGCTAGACCGTGTCCTCCACACGGCTAAAACACACGTCTGTATCTCTGCCTGTGTGGTGAAGAAGTTGGCTATTTTCCCAAGCCAATTTCTACCCTATCATGCCCATACTTGAGTATAACTTGAATGACACATTTCATGACATATTAAAGCTACCAAAACGTCCACCACACACACGTAACAAGTTGTAGCATATAATTTACTCAACCATCCACAACACACACGCAACAAGTCGTAGCATATAATTTACTCAACCATGGACTGCATCATCGTGAGTTTATAGCATAACCAATTTATTGGTCACATTAAATGGTCTTATAAAACAATGAACTCCGAATATCATAGGTCAGTATTCTAGGACAACTCATAGTAACATATACACATGACCAAGTTCCCTATACATGCCATAACCTTAAGTATAAAATCATCGATACCTAAATTGTAAGCTTGATAGTGTGATAGGTTTTCCGGCGACTTCCAACTCGAGCTAACCTGAGTACATTATAAACACGGAAAACAATGGAGTAAGCTATAAATCTTAGTAATTATGTATGTAAATAATAAAAAATTGATTACCATGCTTTTAACAATCCCCATTATAAGCTCTCAAGAAAATACCATCATTATTGCATAAAATTTCACAATTCATTTATGTTCATCTTGAGTTGTATAGTTGAGTTACAAGCACTAAATTATTTTTATCTAGAGCTACAGAACTCCAAATTAAGATCAGCTAATTTTACATGAAACTAGACTCGCATATAATCTTACCATAAAATATCTATAATTTTTGGTTCAGCCAATCAGTACAGTTTATTCTTCAAAGTCTCCCCTATTTCACTGTCTTACAGTTCCGACCCCTCATCACTAAAAATTAATTATCTCATTATAAAGAACTCGAATGATGTTCTCGTTTGTTTTTATTGAAAATAGACTCATTAATAAATTCAAAAATATAAATTTTATCCCATGATTTTTTTTTTACAATTTTTAATGAATTTTCCAAGTCAAAATAGGGGATTCAGAAATCATTCTAACTCTATCTCACAAAAATTCAAATATCGCAGAATATGGAATTCTTTTGCTTACACCATTTCTTTTATGTGAAAATAGAATCAATAAGATTTAATTTCATATCTTATTAAACCTCTAATTCAATTAACACCATTTTTGGTGATTTTTCAAAGTCACACAACTGCTGCTGTCCAAAACTATTTTATTTCTAAATATCACTCTTTCATGTTTTCTTTATAGTAACTTTCATTGTAACACTTACTCCGTGTCAATCTTACCAAAGTTTGATCACATATCGAGCACATTGCTCATAAGTTTACACACATATACCTGCACTTATTCATCACATAGTCAAATTCATTTACACTTTAGTCCTTTTTCCATCTTTAACATAAACTTTAATTCTTTACCCCGTTGAACCACTTGGAATATCGAAGGATACTTGGAAATTGTCATACACGTAGTAAGATGCCAATGCCATATCCCGGATATGGTCTATGCCATATCCCAGATATAGTCTTATACGAGATCTCATATCGATGTCAACGCCATATCCTAGATATGGTCTTACACGAGATCGCACGTCGATGCCGATGCCATATCCCAGATATGGTCTTATTCGGGATCTCATATCGATGTTGACGCCATATCCCAGATGTGGACTTACACGAGATCGTACGTCGATGCCATGTCCCAGACATGGTCTTACACAATTTCATACCGAAACTAGGTCCCAGACATGGTCTTACACGGAATCAATATTTGATGCCGATGCCATATCCCAGATATGGTCTTACACGGGATCTCAATTCAGTGCCAAGGCCATATCCCAGATACTGTCTTATACAGGACCTTATTAATCTAATGTCTTGACAAGGGTATCCTTTCTATTCCTAAGGTTCAATCGGGACTTCAATATAGTAAAACTTCATCATATTTTTCATCGAGACCTCATTAACCAATTTCATAAAAAGAATATACATTCATGTAATATCAAGCATTTAAATGTATAATAACATAATGTTGAATTACTACACACAAACTTACCTCGAGTTAAAATGGCGAAAGGGATCGAGTCGCCCAATATGCATCTTTCCCCCGTTCTAAGTCCGAAACTCGTATTTCTTTATCTAAAATATCACATTTGACTTATTAAATTATAATACTATTCAAGTCAGTCCAAAAATCATATTATGGCAAAATTACATTTTTGCTCCTAAGCTTTGTCATATTTACACTGTAACGACCCGAATTTGGGCCTAGTAGAATTGGGCCCATTGGGCCTTAGGCGTGGGAGCGTTTAAAATTTTTTAGAACATGAGAATGACATTTATGCAAGTTGGACCTGTTAGGTGAGTGATTTTGGAAGGTTAGGGGGCTTCTATGAAGTCCCGGGATCAAACTTGGGCTTTAGGAAAATTTTGGTTTTAGGTGAATAAAACCTTGGGAGTTAGTAGGTAGGCTTTAAGAATAAAATGTGGAGAAAAATGACCCAAAAAGAGCTTGTGGTGTAGTGGTAAAGTGGCGCCACATGGGAGACAAGGAGGTGGCGCTAGACAAGGAAGCAAGGGGTCCAAGGTTCAAGCCTTGGCGCTGGCATTTCATTTTGATTTATTTTTAAGTGAACTTGGACTTTGGCCCATAGATATATATTTAGTTGGGCATGATGTTAGACACAAAAAGGAGCTTGTGTTGTGGTGGCATGTAGCGTCTGGAGCAGAGGAGAGGGCAAAGGTTTAGAATCTCATGACAAGCAAGGGAGTATTTATTTTGCGGATTGGACGGCTAGAGTTTGTGTTGGATTTAAACTCTACTGAAGGAGGGATCCCACATCAGAAAGCTAACAAGAGGGAAGGTGAGAAGCTGGCTATATATAGAGCTGTCTTTGAAGAGAGGAAGCATACCTTGGTGGGCGTTTGGGGATAGGAGCATTAGGAGCGCGGATTAGCTCCAGACTCCTATCAGGTGTGTATTTTGCACTACTCTAGCTGTAAAGTGGCAAATACCAAAAAGTCGGTCACACGGTGATGGTAACCATACGAGCGTACGAGCACATGTGTAGGAGCTTCGACGCGATAGTCGAGGCCACCATGAGTATTCTTGTGGGTTGATGCTGTTTGGGCCAAATGGGCCCGTGGGCCCATATGAATAAATTGTATGATTGTATAGTAGATGATGGATTAGACTATGTGAATCTCATATCTGTGGCTAGATTTGGCCTAAATGGGCCACACGAACGTGTGGGCTCAATTGGGCCGAAAATGGGCCTTAGGCCCATTTGCATCATTATCTTTGTTTAGAATGCTTGAGCCGGTCAAGGCGACTGTAGACCTTTTGGGGGTTGACAAAATTACTGAAATACCCTTGGTTTACAAAATTACTGAAATACCCTTGGTTTACAAAATTACTGAAATACCCCCAGTTTGCAAAATTACCGAAATACCCCCGGCTTGTGAAATTACTAAAATACCCCCAGTTTACAAAATTACCGAAATACCCCTAGTTTGCAAAATTACTGAAATACCCCTAGTTTGTGAAATTACCGAAATACCCCCAGTTTGCGAAATTACTGAATACCGCTGGTTTACAAAATTATTGAAATACCCCCGGTTTGCAAAATTATCGAAATACCTCTGGTTTACAAAATTATCGAAATACCCCTGATTTGTGAAATTACCGAAATACCCTTGAATTGTAAAATTACCGAAATACCCTCGATGGGTAATGTAACGCCCCAAACCCGGTCAATACGCTACGACCAAATCTTGCTTGTTACAGGAAATGTGGTTTTGAAATTTTAACGGAACATCGTAATTTGAAAAAATCTTTTCATTTAGTAATTCCATTTTAAGGATTAAAAATTCTGTTTGAGAATATCTTACCAACTTCTTATTAAAATAACCGAGAGTTGAAAACGGGTTTATTTTTGTAAAAGCCGAACTTAGGAAATTTCAAAAATGTGACAGTTGAAAACAATGTTGCGGTTTTAATAAAATCTCCAAATTAATAGGTTATTCGCATGTCATCTTTTGTTAACATCATTTTAAGATAATACTGGTTTACGTTTTATTTTAGAAAAAACCCCATATTAGATATATCATAAAAAGTGTAACAACAGTGTAAATGTAAAATCCAAATTCAAATTATAACGGCTTTATTACATAATAATATCCCAAAATAAAATTTAGTTTAAATAAAGGAAATGAATTTTACGAGAAACATGTAGCATGGCCACCTCGAGTCTTCCTCGGCTCCAAATTCGCGATCTAGTGATTACCTGTAAGATTAAGCAGAGGGGTGAGTCACCGAGACTCAGTGTGTAAATCCCCATACAATCTAATCTGGGCCTTAAGCCCTCAGAACACAACTTATTAATTATGTATGCAATGCGGCCCAGCCCAACCTGGTTTTCCATTCTCTACATCACCTAGATCAGCCAAACGCCCCGTGGCACCAAGCCATGTGGTTCTAGACCACCGTGATACCAGATCACTGTGACAGAGTCACTAATAAAGTGTGTGGGGCCAACCCATCGTGGTACCAGACCACTGTGACAATCCCGAATAGATATACGTGGGGCCAACCCACTATGGTACCAAACCACTGAGACGAGTCACTGAATCGTATATACGTGGTGTTAAACCACCGTGGTACGAAACCACTAAGACATAGTCACTGAATAAGTTACGTGGGGCCAACCCACTGTGACAGTTCCTAAAAACACTTCCCCTTTCACATCATGTCCCAAATTCATGCACATGTTAACATACTGAGATGAATGCGATCATGCTTCAAATGCACAACTGTCAACTATTTCATACATACACATATTTCGATCATAAAGTCATAGTGGAACTTACTCGGTGTCTCCAACCTTACCCACAAGGGTATCTCGACTAACAATACTGTCAATTTCGGCTTTCAGCTAGCACAATTACAATCGTAACTTAATATACAGAGTGTGAGAATTACACACCTGATAACGCGTAAAACTATACCCTCTACGTCGACGCTCTCACTAGTAGGGACAACGGCTATTTGTCTAACCCATGCAGACGTCGGCTCTCTACCACAACCTGGCGGATAGTCTCGAACCGCTGATACAGCTCGTCTTTTAAATTTAGGAGCGGAGGCTACGGGTACACTCCCCTCCTCAACTTGACTGGCACTCGCATCCATGAAAGAATCTTGATCAATACAGTGCTATAAAGGAAACAATGGTTATCTAACAATGATAACAGACTATGGCAGCGAACAACAAAGAGTGACCAATCAAATAGAATCAGAGGGTAACTCTTTACCTTTGTTACTAATGAGAACAAGCAAGACCGTTTGGAAAATTACTCTCAGCAACTAAAGAAGCCTTAGCACTTCTCTTCCTGGTATTTGGCTACTAGCCATGAAAAATGAAAGAACGAGTTATGGAGGAATGAGTGGTCGGTTTGTTGAATAAAAGTAAAGGAGATGAAGGGAAACTAAAAAGAGAATACCTTACCTTGATCAACGAAAACCGAACACTAGAAGGTTGGCTTATGAAGCTGTGGGTCCCTAGATAGCACCAAGTTAGAACCAATTCCGAAAACAGAACAAAGGAGACAGCCTTTCAGCCAAACAAGCAAAAAAGAACCCCTTTCCAACCATTCGGCCAACACCCATACTTACCAATAACCTCCCAAATGCAGGCTAGATGAAGAAAAGAATATGAGAATGAGCCTCTCCACAATCGACCGATGCCCCAAAAGAAACGAGTCAGCACCTTCGGTTTAAAAAACAACAAGAGAAAAGCAAATGAATGAAAAGGAATAGGAGAAGAAAGATCCTTACCAAAAACAAGAAAATGCCGATTGGAAAGGCTATATTAGGCTACTGGCAAAACAATGGAGAATGCCTTCAGTTGACACCCAAAAAGATTCGGCTTCTACAAGATATGAATAAAAAAGAGAGAAGAGGAAGATGAGAAGAGAGTTTCGGTTTCTAACACTAGAACAAAAGAAATACGAAGTAAAGAGAAAATAAGCAACTGTGATTCGACCAACAGAAGAGATAAGTTTTAGAAGATGATAGAATGATTCGGCTAAGGTATAGCTAATAAGAGTAGGCTTCCAATTGAGAGAAGAGGAGTATTCGATTACCTATGAGAGCTTTAGAGAAGAAAGAAACAAAAGATGGAAAGAAAGAATGAAGTGCTATGGTTTTGGTAACAGAGAGTGACACAAATGACCAAATATGCAAAACAAAAGAATTGAAACAAATGCCGCAAGCCTCCAGAATTTCGGCACACCACCTAGCTAGCACTAAACTGAATTTTCCCCCTTCAAGCTTCCCACATTCGACCATCACTTCCACCAACATTAAATCCCAAGCTTTGCTCCTACTTTCACTCCCCTTCATTAATTTGAATCGATTTGACCAATTCAAACACCACCAACTCCTCATGTCCACTCATTCAAATACTTTGACTCCTTCAACCAACCACCATGAAGAGTCCAGTCGAAAGCCACCACCTTAGCTCCCTAAGCACAAAAAATAAAACTTCTGAATGCTGCTGACGAGACTCGAACTCCTTCCCCCTGCTGCTCCCTTCTGACGCCACACCCCTTCCCCTTAAGTGGCGTCTTCTTGCCACTCTACCACACTTCTTCTTGTGTCAATAAACACAAGAAATTACTCTTAAGGCCTGTTTAAACCAACTCTCCCCTAAAGTGCCTAAAAACAAAATTTTTACCAAGGCTCCAACTTGACCCCGAGCCTTCCCAGAAACCCCAAACACACCAAATTAACAAGAAGAACAAGCCAAACACACAGAAAACATAGAAATACAGAACCCCTAATTCGCGGATGTTACAGTTCTACCCCCTTAAAGAAATTTCGACCTCAAAATTTACCTGGTCAAAAGAGGTGAAGGTACTGCTCTCGCATCACATCCTCTGGCTCCCACGTGGCCTCTTCTGAACCGTGATTCTACCACAAAACTTTAACCAACGGAATCGTCTTCCTTCTCAATACTTTAACATCTCGGTCTAAGATCTGAACTGGTTCTTCTTTAAAAGATAAATCAGGTCTTACTTTGATTTTTTCCACCGGCACTATGTGAGATGGATCCGAACGGTAGCGCCTTAACATCGAGACATGAAATACATCATGTATCTGCCTCAATTTTGGAGGTAACTCGAGCTGGTAAGCTACTGGTCCCACACGTTTCAACACTCGGTAAGGTCCGATGAACCTGGGGCTCAACTTGCCCTTTCGTCCAAACCTTAAAACTTTCTTCCAAAGCGAAACTTTCAGAAAAACTCGATCACCTACTACAAATTCTATATCCTTACGCTTCAGATCAACATAAGATTTCTGCCTGTCGGAAGCTTCCTTCAACCAAGTCTGAATCAACTTAACCTTTTCCTCTGTCTCTGAAACCAATTCAGGACCCAACAACTGTCGTTCACCCAACTCTGTCTAGCAGGTAGGTGTACGACACTTACGACCATACAACGCTTCATAGGGTGCCATCTTAATACTGCATTGATAACTATTGTTGTATGCGAATTCTGCCAACGGTAGAAAATCCTCCCAATTACCCCTGAAATCTATAACACAGCCTCTCAACATGTCTTCCAAGATCTGAATTACCCTCTCAGACTGACCATCAGTCTGTGGATGAAATGCTGTGCTGAAATCTATTCTTGTACCCAACGCTTGATGCAACGCCTTCCAGAACTGCGATGTAAACCTAGGGTCTCTGTCTGATATGATGATACAGGTACCCTATGCAACCTCACAACCTCTGCCACATACAGCTTGGCTAACTCCTACAATGGATAATCAACACGAACAGGTATGAAGTGAGCAGACTTCGTCAACCGATCGACAATTACCCACTCTGAATCTTTCTTAGTAGGCGTGAGAGGTAGCCCACTAACAAAGTCCATCGTTATCCTCTCCCACTTCCAAAGTGGAATCTTCACTGGCTATAGTAACCCCGAAGGCAACTGATGTTCCGCCTTCACCTGCTGACACGTCAAGCACTTACTCACAAAATCGGTAACTTCCTGCTTCAGGCCTGGCCACCAAAACTGTTCACGCAGATCCTGATACATCTTACTTCTACCAGGATGCATAACGTATGGACTACTATGCGCTTCCTGCAGAATCTTCTACCCTAACTCGAAATCCTTTGGCATACAAGCCTTTCCCCGAAAGCACAAAACCCCATCACTGTTCACACTAAAATCTTTCATTTCATCACCTGCCTCTAGCTGAAATTTAGAACTTAGCGATTCATCTGACAACTGCTTCTCTCTAATCCGACTGACCCAAGAAGGCTTCACTTGAAGTTCCGCTAGCAAACTTCCATCATCATACAAGCTGAGATATGCAAACATTACTCTCAAGTCCGTTATTACCTTACGGCTCAACGCATCTGCCACTATGTTAGCTTTACTCGGGTGGTACTCGATCGAGCAGTCATAATCCTTTAACAACTCGATCCACCTCCGCTGCCTTAAATTCAACTCCTTCTGGGTAATGAGATATTTCAGGCTCTTGTGATCTGTGTAGATGATCGACTTCTCCCCATACAGGTAGTGTCTCCAAATCTTCAGAGTGAACACTACCGCCACTAACTCCAGATCATGTGTGGGATAGTTTACCTCATGTGGTCTCAATTGCCGAGACGCATATGCTACTACTTTCCCCTCTTGCATCAACACACATCCTAACCCTGTGTGCGACGCATCGTAGTAGACGGCAAACTCCTTCCTTACCCTAGGCTGAATCAACACTGGTGCCTCTGTCAAAATCCTCTTCAACTTCTCAAAGCTTCCCTGCTGTTTATCTGTCCAGACAAATGGTACCCCTTTCCGTAACAACTTGGTTAAAGGTGCAGCTATTAACGAGAACCCCTGAACAAACCTTATATAGTACCCAGCTAACCCAAGAAAACTCTGAATTTCCGCCACAGACTTAGGCGGTTTCCAATCCAACACGGCTTCAATCTTTCGGGGATCAACCCTAATCCCCTCGGCTGACACAACATGCCCCAGAAAAGTAACTTCCCTTAACCAAAATTCACACTTGCTGAATTTGGCATACAACTGCTTCTCTCTCAAAATCTGCAGAACCACTCGAAGATGCGAATCATGTTCTTCTTCTGTTTTTGAATAAACCAAGATGTCGTCTATGAACACCACGACAAACCAATCCAGATAGGGTTGGAATACTCGGTTCATCATATCCATAAACGCAGCTGGTGCATTCGTCAACCAAAACGGCATCACTAAAAATTCGTAGTGACTGTAACATGTTCGAAAAGCTATCTTATGAATATTCGCTTCCTTGACCTTAAGCTGATGATAACCTGACCTCAAGTCTATCTTGAGAAGACTGAAGTGCGTCGCAGTTGATCAAACAAGTCGTCAATCCTTGGTAACGGGTACTTGTTCTTGCTCGTCAACTTGTTCAATTGCCTGTAGTGAATTCACATCCGCATCATCCCGTCCTTCTTCTTAACAAATAATACGAGCGCTCCCCAAGGTGACACACTTGGTCGAATAAAACCCCGGTCCAACAGTTCCTAAATCCAGGCTTTAAGTTCCACCAGCTCCTTCGATGCCATTCTATATAGGGCAATGGACACTGGAGCTGTTCCTGGAAGAAGATCAATACCAAACTCTACCTCGCGATCCCGAGGTAACCCTAGAAGCTCTTTTGGAAAAACATCAGAGAATTCCTTCACTGTTCTAACATCCTTCACAGTAAACTCTTTGGCCTCCAGAGCACTAATGAATGCTAAGAACGCTTCACACCCTTTTCGCACCATCCTCTCAGCCTTCAAAGCAGACACTATATTGGACAACTAGTTCCTTCTTTCGCCTATCACTAACACCTCATTATCCTCGGGAGTTTTCAACACCATGCGCTTAGTAGCACAATCCAAGTTTGCTCGATACTAACCAGTCCATGCCTAAGATCAAAACAAACTCGCCGAACGACAGTTCCATCAAATCAGCCGGGAAAACTACCCCTTGAACTTCTAAAGGCACACTCCTAAAGAGTTTGTTCACCACTACAGATTGTCCTAAAGGGCTAATCACAGTCATCTATTTAGAAGCACTCTCAGATTCTATGTTTAGAGTTCCAGACACAGTACTAGCAACATAAGAATGTGTTGACCCAATATCAATCAATGCAGTAAAGGGCAAACCAAAAATAAGGAACATACCGGTTATGATGTCCGGTGCATCGCCCTGCTCTCGGTGTCTAGCTGCATAGACCAACCCAGACTGTCTCTCATCTGCATTCCCTGCCCCTCTACCCGGTGCTCTAAGCCCCCGACCAATACCATTTCCTCCTCTGGCCGGACCACGACCTCTTTGTGGTTGCTAACCATTTCTTCCAAGCTGAGCATAACCCTAACCTACTGGTCACATTCTGTTTGGCTCTTGCGGATAGTCCCTGACCCGATGATCCATGGATCCACACCTGAAGCATCCTCTACTACCTAACCAACACTTCCTTGAATGAAATTTCCCACATCGAGCACAGAATTGAGATCAACCAACAACAACGGGCCTCACAGCTCGACCCAGCCCATCCAACCTAGGCCTCTTCTGGAAATTCCCTGCAAATCCTGACGACCCAAAATTCTTTTTATTTCTACCCTTGTCCCTATCCTGATTCTGCTTTTCAGATCGCTTTACCTCTTCGGCTATCTTAGCCTTCTCAACCAAAATAGCGAACTCCTTTTCTCGTTACGGAGCTATCAGTACTCGCTACTCGTCCCTCAGACCATCCTCAAATTGAACACAACGCTCGTGATCTGTTGCAACAATACCCCGAGCATAACGACTGAGACGTAGGAATTCTGCCTCATACTCAGCCACTGACTTATTCCCCTGGACCAAGTTTAGGAATGCCTTCTTCTGGGCGTCCACATAGCTCGGCCCAATATACTTTCCCTGGAACGCAGACTTAAAGAAGTTCCAGGTAATGCGGTCAGCTACTATACCATCTCTGACCGTGAGCCACCATTGATACGCCTCATGTCGAAGGAGAGACACCACTCCTTTCAACTTCTCTTCCGCGGTGCAGTCAAGATCGTCCATGATTCGCACCACCACTTCTAGTCAGTACTCAGCTACGTTAGAGGATGGTCTTTAAAAACACTTCCCCTTTCACATCATATTCCAAATCCATGCACATGTTAACATACTGAGATGAATGCGATCATGCCTGAAATGCACAATTGTCAACTATTTCATACATACACATATTTCGATCATAAAGTCATAGTGGAACTTACCTGGTGTCTCCAACCTTACCCACAAGGGTATCTCGACTAACAATACCGTCATTTTCGGCTTTCAGCCAGCACAATTATAATCGTAACTTAATATACAGAGTGTGAGAATTACATACCTGATAACGTGTAAAACTATACTCTCTACGTTGACGCTCTCACTAGCAGGGACAACGGCTATTTGTCTAACCCAGGCAGACATCGGCTCTCTACCACAACCTGGCGGATAGTCTCGAACCACCGATACAGCACGCCTTTTAAATTTAGGACCGGAGGCTACGGGTACACTCCCCTCCTTAGCTTGACTGGCACTCGCATCCATGAAAGAATCTTTATCAATACAGTGCTATAACAGAAACAACGGTTATCTAACAACGATATCAGACTATGGCAACGAACAACAAAGAGTGACCAATCGAATAGAATCAGAGGGTAACTCCTTACCTTTGTTACTAACGCGAACAAGCAAGACCGTTTTGAAAAGTACTCTCAGCAACTAAAGAAGCCTTAGTATTTCTCTTCCTGATATTTGGCTACTAGCCATGAAAAATGAAAGAACGAGTTATGGAGGAATGAGTGGTCGGTTTGTTGAATAAAAGTAAAGGAGATGAAGGGAAACTAAAAAGAGAATACCTTACCTTGATCAACAAAAACTGAACACTAGAAGGTTGGCTTATGAAACCGTGGGTCCCTAGATAGAACCAAGTTAGAACCAATTCCCAAAACAGAACAAAGGAGACGGCCTTTCGGCCAAACAAACGAGAAAGAACCCCTTTCCAACCATTCGGCCAACGCCCATACTTACCAATGACCTCCCAAATGTAGGCTAGATGAAGAAGAGAATATGAGAATGAGCCCCTCCACAATCGACCGATGCCCCAAAAGAAACGAGTCAGCACCTCCGGTTTAACAAACAACAAGAGAAAAGGAAAAGAATAAAAAGGAATAGGAGAAGAAAGATCCTTACCAAAAATAAGAAAATGCATATTGGAAAGGCTATATTCGGCTACTGGCAAAACAATGGAAGAATGCCTTCAGTTGACACCCAAAAAGATTCGGCTTCCACAAGATATGAATAAAAAAAGAGAGAAAAGGAAGATGAGAAGAGAGTTTCAGTTTCTAACACTAGAACAAAAGAAATGCGAAGTTAAGAGAAAATAAGCAACTGTGATTCGGCCAACAGAAGAGATAAGTTTTAGAAGATGATTCAGCTAGAAAAGAAAATGGTAGAGGAGAAGGAAGGTTTCGGCTTGGCAATAGAGGAGATGATAGAATGATTTGGCTAAGGTATAGCTAATAAGAGTAGGCTTCCAATTAAGAGAAGAGGAGTATTCGGCTACCTGTAAGAGCTTTAGAGAAGAAAGAAACAAAAGATGGAAAGAACGAATGAAGTGCTACGGTTTTGGTAACAGAGAGTGACACAAATGACCGAATATGCAAAACAAAAGAATTGAAACAAATGCCTCAAGCCTCCAGAATTTCGACACACCATCTAGCTAGCACTAAGCTAAAGGAATTCAAGTTTCCCACATTCGACCATCACTTCCACCAACATCAAATCCCATGCTTTGCTCCTACTTTCACTCCCTTTCATCAATTTGAATCGATTTGACCAATTCAAACACCACCAACTCCTCATGTCCACTCATTCAAATAATTTGACTCCTTCAACCAACCACCATGAAGAGTCTAGCCAAAAGGCACCACCTTAGCTCCCTAAGCACAAAAAATAAAACTTCTGAATGCTGCTGACGAGACTCGAACTCCTTCCCCCTGCTGCTCCCTTCTGACGCCACACCCCTGCCCCTTAAGTGGCGTCTTTTTCCCACTCTACCACACTTCTTCTTGTGTCAATAAACACAAGAAATTACTCTTAAGGCTTGTTTCAACCAGCTCTCCCCTAAAGTGCCTAAAAACAAAATTTTTACCAAGGCTCTAGCTTGACCCCGAGCCTTCCCAGAACCCCCAAACACACCAAATTAACAAGCAGAACAAGCCAAACACATAGAAAACATAGAAATACAGAACCCCTAATTCCCGGATGTTACAGGTAAAATCATCGAATTACCCCTGTAGGGTAGAATTATTGAAATACCCCTAAGGGGTAGGATTACCGAAATACCCTTATAGTGTAAATGACTATTTTGCCCTTGTAGGTACATGACTGATTTAGACTGTGAGTTTGACTGAGTTGACTGTGATTGTATGACTGTGTTTTAACTGACTTGACTGTGGACGTGTGTCTGATTTGCTGTTAATATGTGTTGAAATGACTGTTACTAAGCATGGCCATTTTGCATACACATGTAATGATTGAGCATGACATGCACGACGTATTGCATTGGGTTAGGTTTGATGATTGGAGGAAGTGTATTCTAGTGGCCCTGCCACATTCTGTTTTAGTGGCTATGCCACATATATTATTTTGGTGGCTCAGCCATATATACCGTTATTAGCAGCTTGGTTGCATTATTGGAGAGCTTGGCTCTATGCCATCTTGAATATGGCTTCGTGCCAATCATATTTACCCGTATCTTTGTACCTAACAGAGATCGATGACTCTGTGTCGATCCTATTTACCCAAGGTTGTGTGCCGATTATATTACCGTCGTTGATGGCTATGTGCCGATTATGATTCTGGTGGCTCTGCCACATTCCGTTCTGGTGGCTATGCCACGTATATTCTGTTATTCTGGTGGCTTCGCCACAAATTCTGTGATTAGCAGCTTGTCTGCCATCGAGGTGTGTAGCGGATGGATGGGTCGATTTAAAATCCCCACAGGTGTGTTGGGTTGGTACGGGTGGTGTGTAGCGGATGGATTATTAGGTTGGGCTGCATGCATTATCTGCTTTATCATGTTAATAGGGCTAAGGCCCAGATTGTACTGAATAGGGCTTTGACTCAGTCTGCTTCTGTATGGGCTTCGACCCAGTCTGCTTCTGTAAGGGCTCAGACCCAGTTAATGACTGATTAGGGGATTACACACTGAGATCTCGTAACTCACCCCTCTACTTTAATCTTACAGGTGATCCCCAACTTTGAGGATTTGGAGCTGCAGAGGACTCTGTGGTGGCCATACATCGGAGTACTTTTCCTACACTTTAGTAAATTTCTATTTTGCTTTATTTTGAGATTTATTTTAATTTGGGTTCTATATTTTGTAATAAGGCCTTTTAATTTTTAATTTTCTTTTAAACTCTTTTCCGCTATGATTTATTGCTAAAGGATTAATTGGAGTTTTCTTAAAACGTTAGCGAACATTTTTCCAAGACATTACATCCGCAAGTTACTGAATCTGATTTCTGCTATAAACAAGTTTTCGCAAATAATAATAATAATAACGTTTTACAAGAAAACCATAAAAACAAATCTGGTTTTTCACAAACAACAAAGCTCGAAGGTTCAAAAAGAATATGCACTTTTTAACGAACGCGCAAGTTTTTAAACAACCCTTTTATGTGACATGCCAGATCCGGTCATAACGTTTAGGCCGGGTTTGGGGTGTTACATACACTTTTATTATGGCAAAATTACATTTTTGCTCCTAAACTTTGTCATATTTACACTTTTACCCCTAGGCTCGTAAAATGATTTTTATTCAATTTCCTTGTATTTTAGGCCTAGCCTAACCATTTTCATAACCATAGTAGTCCACAATTTTCATTCATTCACACATTTTCATACATTTTTCAACTTTTTACAAACTAGTCCTTTTGTGCCATTTCATCGAAAATCACTTAGTAAAAGTTGTTTATTACACACCAAACATTCATATTCTACCATTAGACATCAAAACACATGCATGTCATCCATGGGTAAATTTATAAACACAAACCCTAGCTCAAAATAATAGTAGAAATAGCTAAACCGAGTTACGGGGATCTTAAAAAAGTAAAGAACTTTAAAAACAGGGCTTGGATGCACTTACTATTGAGCTTGAAAGCTTGAAAACCCTATCCATGGCTTCCCCCATGCTAAATTCGGCCAAGCAAGAAGATGGACAAGGGTTTTTGGCTTTTATTTTGTCTTTTTTGTGCAACAATTTAACCAAAGGTGTAATTACCATTTAAGGACCTCCAATTTAAAATTTCATAGAAATTGGACACTTCTAACATGTGGAACTCAACTTTTGCACTATTTACAATTTAGTCTTTTTGACTAAATTGAGTGCCCAAACGTTGAAATTTTCGAATAAAATTTTCACAAAATCTTTCCATGAAATCATAGACCATAAAAATATAATAAAATGAGATTTTTCATCGTCGGATTTGTGGCCCCAAAACCACTTTTCGACTAGGCCTAAAATTGGGTTGTTACATAAATAATAATCGATAAATAAATATTTTTTTCTTTTTTTTTTATCTAGAACAATCAGAAATAATTCAACAAATCAAATAGAAGAGCATAGTTAGGCAACTATGGACCTTTGATTTAAAATCTCATAGCAATTGGACACCTTTAACAAGTAGAGCTCAACTTTTACACTTTTTACAATTTAGTCCTTTTTACTAAATTTAGCGTCCAAGCGTCAAAATTCTCTAACGAAATTTTCACGAAATCATTCTGTAAAATTGTACACCATGAAAATATAATAAAAGTGAATTTTTACTATGTCGGATTTGTGGTCCCGGAACCACTATTCTGACTAAAACCAAAATTGGGCTGTTACAATTTGTGTGATTAAACTGTTTCAAACCTGACCCGTCGCTGTTACCTCACACTAATGCTAAGAAACCCTTAGTAAATAAGGATCAGTAAAATGCATATTTACTAAGTAAAGGATTCCGAAAGGACCTAATGTGGTTTCCAAACTCATGAAAGATCGAGTTGCCATGGAATGTTTTTCCAAATGTTATTAAACATGTTGATAATAAATTGATTTTAATTAAAGTAATTGTCCTAATTTATTTATGTTATAATTGTTGCAAATTGTGTTTAATTATGCTAAAATATATTTCATTCATATAGTTTGCATACTTAGGATAATTTGCATTAGGGATCATTGCATTTAGTTAATGTAATTAATTTCAATAATCACTTCTCAATCATATTGTGTTTTTATTTACCAAGTTGTTAATATAATTTTACAAATTAAGTGACTTAGCACAAATACAATCCGTGTGGAGACGATAACTCGATACTTACTTATTACTTGATAACGACTATGTACACTTGCACAAACCAACGAGTTACAAGTTTTTGGCGCTGTAACGTCCTAAAATTAGGGGTTGTATTTCTTTGCATAATTTTATGTTGTGCTTATTTGGCTTGTTATTTGAGTGTGTGTGGGGGTCCTATAGAGGCCTGGGTTCGAGGTTGAGCCTTGGAAAAAATTTGGTTTTTGGCCCTTTAGTGGAAGAGGCTATTGGAGGCAGGACTTAAAGGAATTTGGGCGTGTCTTAGAAGCACAAGTGGAGTGTGTGGTGTGGTGTTGTGGCGTCATGTGGAGAGCAAGGAGGGAAAGGGTTCGAATCCCATAGGTGGCAAATTAAAGGCTTTTATTTTGTGTCAGGTGAGTGGAAGAAGTAGAGTTCTGTTAGAACTCTGCAAGGGGAGTTGGAGACTGGGTCAAATGGTTTCAAATGGATGAAGGGGAGGAAATTGAGAAGGGAAAAGGGGAGAAAATTGTGGGATAGGGGAGAGTGGTAGTGTTGGCCGAATTTGGGAGTGTTGTGGGGATGAGAATTTCGGCTGAGGGGTGAGTATGATGCAAATTCGGCTTGGGGGGGCTTTAGAGAGCATTTTCGGGTTTAACTCTTTTTGGAATTCTCGTATTCTTTTCTTTTTCTTGAGTGTTGTGTAAGTGGTCTTTTGGTGCCTTCGGGATTAAGTGAAAGCAAGTTTAGTGCCGAAATCTCTAAGAAATCATTTACTTTTCTCATTTGTCCCTTGCCGAAATTGCAATTTTTTTCTGAGAGCAAGTTTCTTTTATTGTTGGCCAAGTTCAATCTTCCTTCTTTCTCCTTTATTTCTTTTCTGTTAAGCTCTTTCTCTTTCATTTTTCTATTAAGTGCCGTATTGGTAAGCTTCACTTTCATTACTTTTTCTCCTTTCTCCTCATCTCTCTTCTCCTCATCATTCGTTTTACTTCTTTACCTTAATCCGTAACTACACTTACACCTTCTTATTTTCTCCCTAAGCCGAATCTTTGAGGGCCGAACATTGCTCTAAGTAGTCTTGAGTTTCTTCTATTCGTTGGTAAGAGTGCCTACAACTGAATATAGGTTTGCTATATATCCTCTCTTTCTTGTTTGGGATCTCTAAGCCGAAGGGCTGGTTCTTTAGTTGCTGTAGAGTAGTGTTTTAATGTGCTCTTTTTGTCGACCAATGCTAGGGACTCAATTTCTCTAACCTCGGAATAAGGCTGATTACCTTGGTGTTGAGGAAGATTGTATCACGTGGTAAGAAAGGCTTGTTTAGTTGAGTACATCAATATGTTGATTTTCATGAAGTAGAGGCTAACTATTAATCAATTGTTTCATAGGTGCCTTGGAAGGGTTCAAATCACACTCGCAATCCAGGTGTGTAATCTCACGCCTTTGCTCGTTTATGATGCATTGTTTTGTGAATCGGCCAAAAGCGTAAATATCGACAAGCCAAAGTATGGGCAACCAAAAACACTCGAGCGTGCGAGCGCTCATAGTGACAATCGAGCCACTAGTAAGGGCGATAGATGGTTGAGAGTGTCACAAATGCTCTCGTGAAACAGAGGCCATAATGGTCCTTGTTGAGCCAATACGGGCTAAATGGGCCCATACGAGGGAAAACGATGAAAAGGGTAAGTTGATCGATGCGGCTTCGTAATTTGCTGAACCGGGACTGAAAACGAACAGAATGGGTCACACTAGCGTGTGGGCCCGATGGGTCGAAATCGGGTCTTAGATCCATTAGCACTATATTGACCAGAAACGGGAACCGAGTGGCTCGAGGTGACATTAGGCCTTCGGGAAGGCCGTTGTAGGGGCAAAATTATTGAAATACCCTCAGTGGGTAAATTACTAAAATACCCTCGATGGGTAAATCACTAAAATACCCTTTCAGGGTGAAATTACTGAAATGCCCTCGTTGGGTGAAATTATTAATATACCCCTGAGGGGTAAATTACCATTATACCCCTAGGGGTAGATTTAGTGTGATTGTGTGTAATTTGTTTAAATGCCATGATGGTAAATTATTGCATACACTGAGTTAATATGTCACGACATGTTGCATTGGGTTGGGTTATATATTTGGAGGAAGTACTGTATTGGTGGCTATGCCACGTTATACTGATTCAGTGGCTCTACCACGATATACTGATTTTAGTGGCTCACATTGGTGTGTAGGGCTGGGTGGGTTGACTTGGTCCCCACATGGTGTGTAGGGTTGGTACAGGTGGTGTGATGGTTGGATTGGGTCGAGCTGCATTTTTGTTGCATTACCATGATTTTGGGGCTTAGGCCCGAACTGATACTGCATGGGCTTGGGCCCAAACTATGACTGTAACTGGGATTACACATTGAGTTATTGTAACTCACCATTTTCCTTTAACTGTGCTGGTAATCCCCAGCCTTAAAGGATTTGGAGCAGCGAGGGACTCGGAGGTGGCCATACGTACCGTAGGTTTCGATGGTGAATTTAGTATTTCAGTTTGGGATTACTTTACTTTAATTTTTGGGTTTTAAAATTATTGTGATAAGGCCTTTGGAACTATTTTAACTTTTATTTGGGATTTCTTTAAACACTGCAAATTTAATCAACACTGGGTTTTCAAAATAATAAACAACTCTTTTTCAAATATCACGTTTTCGTAAATGTTAACAGCTGTGTCTTTCGTTCCTTTCTGACTGCCACTCACATTACCCGTATTTCTGGGTGGTCTACCACGAGCCGTCGTGTTACTCGGCCTCATATTCTGCTTCATGTCTTGCTCAACCAACTCAGGGCATTCACAAATGAAGTGATTCATCGATCCACATTTAAAGCAAGCCCGATCATTCAATCTATAGCTTCCAAGATGTCGTTTACCACAGTGTTTGCACTCAGGTTAGTTCGGTTGGATGTTACCAACATTAGCTACTGAGGTATCTCTCGAGCTCACAGATGGCCTGTCTCGATCACGTCTAGAATAACCCGCAGTAGCCTTTGATCGACAAAAATCATCCTTTAATTTCTTCGATTCTGACTGAAATGTCTTTCTCGATGATCTTTTGTAGGAATCTCTGGCTTCAAAATTAGCTTTTCTTTTTCTTTCCCGAGCTCTTCAACTTTGCATGCTCGTTCAACAAGTACAACGAACTCTTTTATTTCAAGAATCCCAACGAGCAATTTAATGTCTTCATTCAGCCCGTCTTCGAATCTTTTACACATAATTGCTTCAGTCGAAACACACTCTCGGGCATATCTGCTAAGTCTCACAAATTCCCACTCATATTCTGTTACGGTCATACGACCATGTTTCAACTCGAGGAATTCTTTGTACTTTTGATCGATGAATCTCTAACTGATGTATTTCTTACGAAATTCAGTCTGAAAGAACTCCAGGTAACCCATTCTTTTGGAACCACCGAAACCAGTGTATTCCACCAGTGATACGCAGAATCTCGAAGCAATGATACAACACATTTAATACACTCATCAGGTGTACAGGATAGCTCATTAAACACACGGATAGTATTTTCGAGCCAGAATTCAGGCCGCTCAGCATCATCATCAACAGTGGCTCTAAATTCTTCAGCCCCGTGTTTTCTAATTTTATCAACAGGGGGTTTATGTGATCTCATCGGATCAAGTACTTAAGGTATTACAGGTATCGGAAGAGGATTTGGCGAGGGTGAGGGTTGTTGAACAGCCGGATTTGTGCGAATGTACTGTGTGAACCAATCGTTCATCATCTGATAGAAGGCTTGTTTAGCCTCACTCTCATGACTAATCGAAATCGACCTAGAATCAACCGGCGCTGCCCCCTGAGCAGGAGCGGGCGTATTACTTTCCACATCATCAGCTATGACTCGATCGAGATCCATTACTATACAAAAACATATTTCAATTGTCAGGAATCATCACACTATCGCAGTATAAAAATATGGCATGTATAGCTAGACTCAAACGCGCTACGTTAGTCCCAGAACCGACTAAATCGTAGCTCTGATACCAATAAAATGTAACACCCTTAACCCGTATCCGTCACCAAATTGGAGTTACAAGGCATTACCAAACAAAACACAACTCAGAACCCGCATACATTACTAAACTTGAATATACACAAGTTACTTAGACTATAATCGAAAACATGAATCATAAAGCCAATCTAAAAATTATAATTCAATATAATATACAATATAAAAAAATTAAACTTGTTCCATAATTACTGAGTTGAACCATAGAGACCTCAACTTATACATTCGTACATATGCATTACTAAACATATATTAATCATGATTTAGAAATCTAAACATATCAACATTATTTCTTCAATCTCTTTGCCGAACTCACTATATATATATATATATATATAACATATCACATCACATATACTTTATATTCTCTTAGCCAAACTTATTGACAATAAATTATGGTAGTTGAACTTCTAATAATAATAATAATAATAATAAAGATTAATCATGTTTCATTTTTCATATATTCAGCTTACAATAATACATTCATTTGTAAGCTTTCCCGCATGCACATATTAACCTAAGTTGAACTATACCTCATGACTAAATAAACAAAATTATACAAGTACAAACAAGCAATTCCAAACAGCCGAATTTCAATTGCAAATATGACTAGTTCATAAATTACTCACTTGCCTAACATTAGCCATTTTCCAAGTACTTTAACCGATTGAAAACATGCCAATTCCATATGTTATAATTCATGCCAAAATTTCATATACACAACCAAATTTTTTAAACACTTTTGACTAAATTTACTTCTTCTATTATCACAATTTTATATGCATATGACCATATTAAATTGAACTATCTTGAGTACAAATAACAATTAAAAATACATCAAATTGCATGCTAATTACCGCGCCCAAAAATTACATATACATAACGAATTAATTGCCAACAAATCATTCATTAGCAACTATGTCATACTTATATATATACATATTCAATCAACCTATCATTAACCAAACATTAATCATATCATTTATCACTTCCAAACCAATTCATATTACAAATTATACATTTCAATAATTAGCCAACAAATAACCACAACTAAAACACGTTCATCAACCATACCAAATTTCACTTAAGCCGAATTATAACAATCCACATTTGCAAATCCTACCATACATACATATATATATATCAAACTTACCAAAATAAAAAACTAATCATAATCCATAAGTATCTCACTACTTCATGCCGAAATCATATACTAAGCACATCACACACATATACCATGAAACATAATTTCCTATCATGAACTTATACCATACTCGAACATACATAAACATAAGCATCATTTCTAGACATTTTTGCATGGCTTTATATTTACAATTTCAAAACCAACCAAAACAAGTACTAGCCTATACATGCCATAGGTTCATAATTCAAGCTTTAAAAATACCGAGATAGCGATTGATAGTGTGACGGATTTCCTTGATGATCCTCAAGCTCGTAACTAGCTTTCAAAATCTATAAAACAATAAATGAACACACACAGTAAGCTTGGATAGCTTAATAAGTCATAAGCAAGTAATTCATTTAATATTCATGAAGATTAAAATCAACTAGGCCGAATCAATCAAACTTTAATCAAATTTACATTTAGTATGCTTACAAATTCATATACCAATACATAAACATTAACATTATAACATCACTTGGCCAAATATGAGCATTCGCACATACATATAATTCACTTTATATCATGCATAATTTATATTATCATTTCAAATACTAAGCTTACCTTATTTTTCATTAACATTAAACTTAGCAAGTAACTGAACCTTTTATCTCAATTTCACATATAATCACAACTCGTTAATGCTCATTGAACCATTCAGAATTAATAAGGATACTCTTATAGTCAGAAAGCTCGTATAATGCCAACGTCCCAGACGTGGTCTTACTTGTAATCACATATCAATGCCACTTTTCTAGACAGGGTCTTACACGTAAATCACAAGTCGATGCCAACGTCCCAGAGGTGGTCTTACACGAATTCACATATTGAAAATCCTATGTCATGACATATGTATCCTAACTATTCCTAAGGTTTGTACGGGGCTTTCGGACGTCGTAACTCGATCGATTCAGGCTTGTAAATATTTCTCCCATACTAATACAAATTAGGCTTGAACATATATATATATATATATATATATATATATATACAAGTAATAATTCAATTCGACACAAATAATATATATACAATCCAATTTAATGATATTTATTTACTTATGAACTTACCTCAGTAAAGACAGACGTACCGGGACAACTATTCGACAACTTTAGATTTCTCCCGATCCAATTCTGATTTCCTCTTTTCTTGATCTAAATTAGTATAAATTAAACTTATTAAATCACATATTCAATCAATATTCATCCGAAAACACATAAATGGGAAAATGACACTTTTGCCCCTAACATTTCACATTTTTCACAAATTAATCCCTATTTCACAAAATACAAAATATTCAAAATTTGACCACACTATAGCTTGGCTGAATGTTCACTAAGCTCATATAAGTCCACACATTTCATTTATTTCACAATTTAATCCTTCAATTTATTATTTTCACAATTTAGCCCAAATTACTCAAATTCATCAAAAATTCAAAATACAAAACATATTAATCTAACAACATATATTTATTTTTTTTATCATCAAACACAAGATTCATCAAGCTTTCAACAATGACTAAACACAAAATCATCATCAAATTCAGAAATTGAGGCATGGGCTTAATAGATTACATAGTAACGATCTCAAAAACGTAAAAATCATCTAAAACCGAGCTAAACACATACCTTAATCAAAGAAAATCAAAGCCAAACCTAGCTTGCTTTTGTTCTTTCTTTTTCTTTTATGTTTCGGCTAAAGATGAAAATTTTTGCATGTCTTTTCTTTTTATTTTATTTTATATGTTTTATTATAATAACATTTATTATACATTTACCAAATTAACCTTTATATTTTAATTATAAAACCATATAATGCATGTCATTATCGTCCATTAACTTTATTAGTGGCCTAATTTCTTTAAGGACTTGACAATTGATAAACCATAGCAAATTAGTGCTTTAACAAATAGAATGCCACTTTTACATTTTACGCGATTAAGTCCTCTTTCTTAAATCGAGCACACAAACGATAAAATTTTCATACAAAATTTTCACACATATAAATTCAAATACTATAAACACCAAAAATAATTTTAAAAATATTTTTTTGACTCGAATTTGTGGTCCCGAAACCACTGTTCCGAATATGGTCTAAACCAGACTGTTACAGAACATATCAAGGCAGTGGCATTACGAAGTGGTAAAATTCTGGAACCCCGATTGATTGATGTTGAAGATAAGCCCATTGAGAAGAATCAACCAGCTATTGAAATTCCTACACCAAAGGAATTAGAATCTGCAAAGACTTGACAAGGTAAATCCTTACTTAGCCAATTCAAATACTTTAACATCTTCTTTGGATACAGATTTACCTAATCAAAAGAGTTGTCTGATTCAACCAAAAGTTCCATCACCTTCATATCTTCAAAGATTGCAGCAACACAAGCATAAACATGAGATGCAATTCAAGAAGTTTTTGGATGTTCTAAAGCAGTTGCACATCAATATTCTTTTGGTGGAGGCTTTAGAACTGGTGCCAAATTATGTGAAGTTTATGAAGGATATACTGTCCAAGAAGAAATGACTGAGTGAGTATGAGACTGTTTCCTTGACAAAGGAGTGCAGTGCGTTCTTGCAGAACAAATTGCCACCGAAATTGAAGGACCCAGGAAGATTTACTATACCCTGTAACATTGGTGAATCTTACTGTGGTAAAGCTTTGTGTGATTTAGGGGCGAGTATCAACTTGATGCCTAAGTCTATTTTCAAGATGCTAGGGATAGGTGAAGTAAAACCTACAACTGTGACGCTTCAGCTAGCGGATCGATCTTTAGCATATCCCGAGGGAAAGATCGAGGATGTTTTTGTAAGAGTCGATAAATTTATTTTTCCTACTAATTTCATTGTCTTAGATTTTGAAGCAGATAAGAAAGTGTCGATCATCCTTGAGAGACCTTTCTTAGCCATGGGAAGAACGATAATTGATGTGCAGAAAGGTGAACTCACCATACGATTTCAAGACGATTAGGTACCTTTAACATTCCTAAAGCAATGAAATTTCCTGATCCAGCAGAAGAGTGTTCAGTTATGGAAGAGATAGAAAGCTTGGTTTCTATGGAAAATAATTTTGAAGAAGATCCATTGGAGAAAGCCTTAGATCTTGACCCTTTGGAGGATGAAGAAGGTGAAGAAAACATGGCTTTGAGGGAAGCCAATCCGAGAAATTTTATTCAATCCACACGGTTTGAACCGTTGGAGTTAGAAGTCAGAGAATTTGTGCAACCCAAGTTGTCAATTGAAGAACCACCTAAACTCCAACTAAAGGTACTTCCTTCCCATTTGAAATACGTTTATTTAGGTGACTGTTCTACTTTGCCTGTGATTATTTCAGCAGAACTGACAAAAGATCAAAAGGAGCAATTACTTGCTATTCTAAAGAAATTTAAGAAAACAGTTGGTTGGACAATAGCTTGTAACAACCCCATGTTGGTCCTACGAACGAGGTAGCTAGGTCACATGTGTGGTACTAAGTGTAGGCCACTATGTGTACAAGAGAGCTACGAGATGATTTTAGGTCACGTGTGTAGTACTAAGTGCAGGCTACTACGTGTACTAGACGGATAGGTCGCATGTGTAGTACTAAGTGCAGGCTATTATGCATATCCGATAGCTTCGATCACATGTGTGGTACTAAGTGCAGGCCACTATGTGTAAGTGATGGTTTTGGTCACATGTGTAGTACTAAGTGCAGGCTACTATGTGCACCAGATAGCTTTGGCTACAAGGGTGGTACTATGTGTAGGCCACCGTGTATATGTTATTATTCCGATGAGTTCAATGGGAAATTGACTAAGTGAAAATACATGTGATCATGTAACGACTAAGTGTAATTGAATATGACTATGTGATGAATAAGTGAATGTATAAGTGTGAAAGTTTATGTACGATGTGCTCGATATTTGATCGAACCTTCAATAAGATGAAATGGAGTAAGTGAAATTATGAAAGATTAAATTTAGCAACAAAATAGTTTTGGACAGCAGCAGTTGTGTGACTTTGAAAAATCACCAAAAATGGTGGAAATCGAATTAGAGTTGAATAAGATATGAACTTAAATCTGAATGAGTCTATTTTCATATAAAAGAAATGGTGTAAACAAAATAATTTCATATTCTGTGATATTGGAATTTTTGTGAGACAATGTTAGAATGATGTCGAAATCCCCTGTTTCGAATTTGGAAAATCATTAAAAATTTTATAAAAATATTTATGGTTTATAATTAATATGCTTAAGTTTATTAATGAGTCTACTTTCAAAAGAAAGAAATGGGAAGATTATCCAAATTTTGTACGATGAGATAATTAATTTTTAGTTTAGAGGGGTCGAAACTGTCGGATAGCAAAATAGGGGAGACTTTAATGAATAAACTGTACTTATTGGCTAAACTAAAATTCTGAAAATTTTTATGATAAGAATATATGTGAGTTTAGTTTCAGGTAAAATTTGCGGATCTTAATTTGGAGTTCAATAACTCAAGATATAATTAATTTAGTGAATATGACTCGAGCAGACAGCTTGAGATGAACTTGAGTAAATAGTGGAACTATGTGCAATTATGATTGTATTATCTTGAGAACATATTGTGAGGATTGGTAAAAACATATTAATTAATTGCTTATTATTTACATGCTAACTTACTAAGCTATATAGCTTACACCCCTTCCTTTCTTTTTCCTATAGTGTCACAGATGCTAGCTCGAGTTGGAGGTCGTCAGAGATTCTATCACACTAAGAAGCTATGGATTGGTATCAGTGATTTTTATTCTAGCTTTTTAAGTCTACGGCATGTATAGGGACTTGGTCATTTGTGTAGATGTTATTATGAGTTGGCCTAGAATATTGGCCTATGCTAATTGAAGGTCATTTTTGTATAAGACCATTTGATGTGGCCAATATTTGTTATGTTATAAGTTTATGATGAAGCATTACATGGATATGCATGCTTGTTTGGGTTGGATGAGTGAATGTGTGATAATATGTGTGGAAAATACTAAATGTGAATGGTTGAGTAAGTTATATGTTATGATTAGTTAAGTGTGTGTGTGGTTGTGCATGATGAATGTGATTTATAAATGGTGTGCGAATGCCATGATGTGGTTATTGGGATACCTAAAAAAATGCCATGTGTGTGTTGATAAACTTGGTATAAGTGTGCAAGAGTTTTTGGATGGAAAAAGGCTTGATAAATAGCCTAACTTTAATCCACAAGGATGGCCACGCGACCTAGCACAGGGCTTGTGACTTGGCTGTGCTACCCTAAATGGTTGATGACATCATAAACAGAGAGTTACATGGGTCAAGGACACGAGCGTGTGGCCTTGTTTTGTGGTAAAATTTTCTAAGTGTTGTGAAATTTTCTAAAGTTCTCGGTTTAGTCCCGAACTGCTTCCAAAGCATGTTTTGGGCCTCGTAGGTCCATATTATGGACTTCATGATTGAATATGAAAAGTTTTAAATTTGGATAGAAATTTGTGACTCGAAAATGATCGGTTATAGGTGATTAAGTCCGATAATGCCTCGTACCATGTTTCGGCGATGGATACGGGTAAGGGGTGTTACATAGCTGATATTCGAGGTATAAGCTCTTCTTTTTGCATGCATAAAATTATTTTAGAAGAAGGTGAAAGAGCTCGAATTGATGGGCAAATAGGGCTCAATCCTATTATGAAAGAAGTTGTGAGAAAGGAAGTGATCAAATGGTTAGATGCAGGAATCATCTATCCTATTTCAGATAGTTCGTGGGTAAGTCCGGTGCAGTGTGTGCCGAAGAAAGGTGGAATCACGATTGTTGAAAATGAGCGTAACGAGTTGATTCCAACGAGAACTGTTACTGGTTGGAGAATTTGTATTGATTACAGAAAGTTGAATAAAGCTACTCGGAAGGACTATTTTCCGTTGCCTTTTATGGATCAGATGTTAGATCAACTGGGAGGTAATGAATTCTATTTTTTTTTAGATGGCTATTCGGGATATAACCAAATAGTTGTAGCTCCGGAGGATCAACATAAAACAACCTTTACTTGTCCATACAGTATGTTATCTTTTAAGCGAATACCTTTTGGTTTATGCAATACACCTGCAACATTTCAATGATGCATGATGGCAATATTCACTGATATGGTTGAAAATTTTGTTGAGGTTTTCATGGATGATTTTTCTGTTGTTGCTAACATTTATGATATTTGTTTGAGTAATTTGGCTAAGGTGATTGGGAAAAATGCCATCTTATGGTTAAGGAAGGGATTGTCTTACGGCATAAAATCTCAAAGAGAGGAATTGAAGTTGATAAAGCAAAGGCGGACGTAATTAAAAGATTACTGACCCCAATTAATGTGAAAGGAGTCAGAAGTTTCTTAGGCCATGTCGGTTTTTACCGAAGGTTTATCAAAGATTTCTTAAAAATTTCTAAACCGTTGTGTTTGTTGTTAGAGAAAGATTGTAATATCCTTAAAATGGGCTTATGCATTTATGCTTAATAGCATGCTTGAGTATGTTGTGAATGTGTATAATGAAATTTGTGAACTTTAGAAAATAGGAGAAAGCCTTAGAAAATATTAAGTTTTAAGTCTAAAATAGGAATCTAAGCAAGGTGGCCTTAAGAGAAAATGTAAGGGAAATGAGACATGAAATTGGGCTTGGAAGAGTGGCTACAAGGCGCCACTTAAAGCCTTTGGGAATGACGCCACAAGCTTGGTGCAGGTCTTGAGTTCGAGTCGCGTGGGAAGCAAAATTTTGAGGGTTTTAATTTTGCTTGTTGACGTCAAAAGAGGTGGAGGTAGTGGACGGCACTAAGGAGCTTAAGGGAGGAGTTTTATTCTCTTTAAAATTCGGCTAAATAAGAGATAAAGGAGGATAATTCTTTATAATTTTCGGCTTAATTGGAAGGATAAATGTTGGATTATTCCCATTTATTTTGTGTAAGTGGTAAGAGATAAATAATATATTATTTATTTATTAATTCTAGATGAAGTGATAAGAGGAGAAAAGTAAGGACATTGATAGAGTTGGCCGGCCAAGGGAGTATTTGGGTGGTATTTTCGGCTAATCATAGTGTAAGTGTGCCGAAATTTTTAATTCTCTTCTCATCTCTTCCTATAGCCGAATTTCCATTTGCTTCTTCCAAAGTCTTCTTTTTCTTTTTATTTTGTCAAGCCGAATTCCTTTTCTCCCTAAGTCCACCATTGCCGATTTCTCCCAAGTACCATACTCTTCCATTAAAGCCGAAACCCACTACACTCTATCCTCTCTTCTTCTTTTCGCAAGACACCAAAAGCCGAAATCAAGTGACCACCCTTTAAGCCAAAGCCAATCTGCTGTGGTGTCAGACAAAAGAGCTCTCGATTTCATCTATAGGGGTAAGATCAAGTTCGATTTTCATTCTATTCCTTTTAGGCCTGTCGAAATTCAGGAACTAATCCCTCAAATTGTTCTATGGCCGAATCTATGAAGGGTCATTCGGGATCTTAGCCTATTGTCGATTCCTAGGAGAAAGACTTTCGGGATTTCAAGAATTTAAGGTAAGTCATGTATTCGGCCAAAGGCCATTGATCATGTTTAAGTGATTGGAATCGGATCTAATATATGAGTCTATAGGGATTTCGACAGAGGGATACAAGGATTTCGGGATTTGAGAATTTCAAGGTAAGTACACATATACATTCGGTCAAGGCCCCATTTGATGATTAAGATCTATTTCTTATTTTTGCAAAAGCCAAAACTAACATGTGACGTGATCTAATGCTTGGCCGAATATAAGAAGGAATATAGAAAAGTTTTCGGGATTTGGTTAGCAGTGAAAACGGCACCAAGGTAAGGATTTAATTACCATAATCCTATTGGGATTTGGTTTTATGGCCGAATGGTTTTTAGTAAATTACTATATGGTGGCCGAATATAGGAACAAAGGGTCTAGGACGCTAGATCGAGATCTTCAGAATTTGGAGTGAATTCGCTAAGTTAATCAGCTGTGTACCCCACACTAAATCTTAATAGTTTTATGGCTTTAAATAATTATATGTGTTAATAAGAATGTGGAAAAAAATAATATGGCTAAGGTACCATGCAATGGTACAAAGTACTTAGGTACGTTTTTCTATTCCTACTAGGATTATGATATGATTTGTATGCCATGTATGTGAATAATGATAAGAATGTGAAATAATGACTATGGCATGAGATTGCATGATATGAATGATATATGGGGCATATGGGATATTATGAAAGGGGAAGTGAATGTGGTGACTTATGTCACATTATCTGAATGTGGTTGCTTCGGTCACATTATCTGAATGTGGTGTCACATGACACAAAATATTATCTGGTGGCTTTGCCACAATATTTATAAGGGCGATGAGCACGTCGACTGCAGCGACTGCCTTCGATGGTGTGTAGCGGATGGAGGGTTGACTTAGTAGTCCCCACGGTGTGCAGGTTGGTACGGGTGATGTGTAGCGGATGGCATCTAGGCTTGGGTTCGGGATTTGCATTATTATCTATGTTTGAATATTTACATGTATAATTTTGTATGCCATAAATTGTTGGGCCTTAGTGATGGTCGTACACATTGAGTCTGTTTGACTCACCCCGTTGTGGGAACATTTTTCAGGTGATGATCAGTAATGGACCGGGTCGGCAGGAGCTTAGGGGTGGCCATGCTCAGCAAGGAAAATTATTTATTTAGACATTTTATTTTTATTTAAGCACTTTAATTTATTTTGGGTTTGTTTTGATGTAATAAGGCCATAGTATGAACTTTATTTTATGCATGCACGTTAAATTATTTTATTATGATACGAACTTTTTATCAAATTAAAGGCTAAGTAAATTTTATTTAAGAATGAACCCTAAACGTTTTGACACCTAAAAATAAATGATATTTTTTTAATGAAACCTAAAACAAATTCGGCATATCTTTTAACTTAACGTTTTGAAACTAACCATGGAATCTTTATAAAACTTATGTTTCAAAAATAAACTGGTTTCCAACTTAAGCCCAACCCAAATTGAGTTTTCTCCCAAAATCACTCAACGTTTTCCAAAGAACAAACGAATTTGAACCGATTTTTCTCGAGGAACATACCAGATCTGGTCGAGGCTCGTGGGCCGAGTTTGGGGTGTTTCAGTTTGGTATCAGAGCCAGGTTTTAAACTCTCAGCCTTGGGTTTAAGGCCCAAAATGTTTTCAAAGTTAAGCCCAAAAGAATTTTGTGAAAATTTTATAAGCAGGTTTTTCTGGCATGGCACCTAAGTCTCCGACCCGAAGTCCACCAGGTAAGTACCCCTATCCCTTGTGTGATTTATATTATGATGTGTAAAAGGGTAGAAATGGAATGGAATGTAGATAAGCATGATAAGTTCTTGAACTCTAGGACTAGTTTACCCCAACAAATTTCATAAGACTTTAAATGCCTAATTAAACAAACCTGTGACTAAGTCGCCGAGTTAGGGTGTGGCAACCATTGTGCGCATGTCTAGGATTGGTATTCGGTGGGAGCTTGGTATTTAAGCAGTCCGTGTGACTCACCTCTTCTCCACTCGAATCCTACCTGGTGCGTAGCTTCGGTTTACCCTAACCAAGAGGACTTATTCATGGGCTAAACCCCTAACTAAAACCCGAAAGGGACTAGCCGTATTTTCATAAAAACACTAGTTTTAGACCTCTTAAAACTACCCTTTGATTTGTAAATACGATATTCTATAAAAAAAATTTTCTGAAATATTTCCTATTTGCAAATTACTAAAATGCCCTGGTTGAAAAATTACAAAAATGCCCTTGATTTCTAAAATTTCCATATTACCCCTGGTTTCAATAAAATTTTCTTACTTTGTAAAAGTATCCAAAAACCCTATTTTGCGGAAGTCCAAAATACCCCGATTTGAAAATTTTACGAAATTACCCCTGGTTTAACAAAATTACCAAAATGACCCTGCTTTCCAAAATTTTGGCCATACCTTTGATTTGAGAAAATTTAAAAAAAAATTCCCTAGAGTTTGAAATTTCAAGGTGCCCAAATTTACTAAGATTTACAGATTGACCCCGATTTATTACCAAAATACCCCTGTAGGACAAATGACGAAAATACCCCTGGGATAGGAACGGACAGAAATGTCCGAAGAGTGAATGTGTATGGGAGATATTATGGAATGGATGTGCTTTTCTGTGAATTAGGATAGAAAACTTGAAATTTTGAATGATCGAAAGAACCCCTATTAAGCTCCTTTCATAAAACTCTTCGCGAATAATCAGTGGAATAAAAGCTAATTCATAAAATTTGTTAATCAGATTAAAGCGCAATCGTTAGAAATGAGTTCTAGAGGACGTGGTCGTCGTGGACGTGGTCGAGGAAGAATGACTGTGTCGGAACCCGTTAGGTCGGGTCAAGGGTCTGACAATGAGGTACCACCACCAGCTGTCGGTGTTGAGCAGCAAGCTCAGACGGGGGATGATGCTGTGTCGCAGGCTGTGCTGCGAGTTTTGGAGCTGGTGGCTGGAGCAGGTGGAAATATGGGAGCTCAGAAATCTGTACCCGAGCGACTCCAAGCCAATGGGGCTGAAGTGTTCCATGGAGTATCTGGTGTGGCACCCAGTACAGCTGGATATTGGTTGGAGGCGACGGAACGAATTATGGATGAGTTGGATCTGACCCCTGAGGAGAAACTGAAAGGGATGGTGGCGCTGCTACGTGATGAAGCGTATCAATGGTGGCTCACAGTTCGAGATGGTGCCACAGCTGAGGATCTTACTTGGGAATATGTTAAGGCGGCATATCAAAAGAAGTATGTTGGAACCAGATATACCGATGCGCAGAGGAAGGCTTTTCTGGGGCTGGTTCAAGGGAACAAGTCCGTAGCAGAGTACGAAGCTGAATTTCTGAGGTTGAGCTGGTATGCTCGAGGAGTAGTGGCTACGGAACATGAGCGATGTGTCCGGTTTGAGGACGGATTAAGGGATGACCTGAGGTTGTTAATTGCTCCACATCAGGAACGGGAATTTTCTGCATTGGTAGAGAAGGCTAAGGTAGCCGAAGGGATTAAGGACTCTGCGAGGCAGAATATGGACCGGAATAGGCACAAGAGAGGATTTGGGCCGTCAGGATCATCTGGGAATGTTCAGAAAAGGCCTAGAGTTGATGGGCCGCGAGGTCAGCAAGTTGGTACTGGAGGGCAATATCGTATTTGTGATCAGTGTGGGAAGAAACACTTAGGGGAATGTTGGAAGAAGACAGGAGGATGCTTCAAGTGTGGGTCCAAGAACCATATGATTAAGGACTGTCCAATGAGGCCGGATGGGAATAGACCAGTAGTTCAGAATGTTAATCAGGCTGGTAGAGGTGGACAGCAGCCTCAGCGAGGCCGTGGTTTGAATGGCCGAGGTAATGGCACTGGAAGAGGACATGGAACACCTGGCAGAGGTGCTAATAATACTGAGGCAAGGCAACCGGGCTTGGTATATGCAGTTCGCCGTAGGGAAGATGGAGACGCGCCGGACGTCATAACCGGTACGTTCCTTGTTTGTGGCAAGCCTTATTTTGCTCTGATTGATGTGGGTTCGACCCATTCGTATGTTGCATGTAAAGTAGTGAAAACTCTAGACATAGTGTCTGAACTTTCTGATAGGGAGATGACTGTAGTAAGCCCACTAGGTCAAACTATAGTAGTGAACAAGATCTTTCGGAAAGTGCCTCTAGAAATTCAAGGAGTAGTATTTTCTGCCAACTTAATAGAATTACCTTTCGGAGAGTTCGATCTCATACTTGGCATGGATTGGCTGGTGAAGCATCGAGCTGTATTGGATTGCGCAGCTAAGCGAATGGAGTTGAGGACTCCAAAGGATGAGGAAGTTGTTATGATCGGAGAAAGAAGAAACTACTTGTCTAACGTAGTTTCTGCTCTAAAGGCTGATAAGATGGTTCGGAAAGGATGCAAGGCGTTCTTGGCCTTTGTTAGTGCGCTAGACACAAAGGAAGAAGGTGTTAGTGGAGTTAGGACTGTAAAGGATTTTGTGGATGTCTTTCCGGAGGAATTACCTGGAATACCCCCAGATAGGGAGGTGGAGTTTGGAATTGATCTGCTGCCTGGGACAGCTCCTGTGTCAATCGCTCCATACAGAATGGCACCCAAGGAGTTGGTTGAGCTCAAGGCTCAAATCCAAGAATTGCTGGATCGTGGGTTTATCCGACCCAGTGTGTCTCCATGGGGAGCACTGGTCTTGTTCGTGAAGAAGAAGGATGGAACTATGCGTATGTGCATAGACTATCGTCAGTTGAACAAGCTGACTATCAAGAACAAGTACCCCTTGCCAAGGATAGACGACTTGTTCGATCAGCTGAAGGGAGCGACGGTATTCTCAAAGATCGACTTAAGGCCTGGATATCATCAGCTTAAGGTGAAGGAAGCCGATATCTATAAGACGGCTTTTCGGACAAGGTATGGGTATTTCGAGTTCGTTGTAATGCCGTTTGGATTTACGAACGCCGCAGCTGCGTTCATGGATATGATGAACCGGGTTTTTCAACCATACTTGGATAGGTTTGTCGTGGTGTTTATCGACGATATCTTGGTGTATTCCAAGTCTGAAGAGGAGCATGATGAGCATCTCCGGATAGTGTTGGAAGTGTTAAGGGAAAAGAAGCTCTATGCCAAATTCAGCAAGTGTGAATTTTGGCTTAAGGAGGTTGCATTTTTAGGACATGTGGTGTCTGCAGAAGGAATAAGGGTGGATCCTAGGAAGATTGAGGCAGTGTTGGATTGGAAACCACCTAAGTCTGTGGCTGAGGTTCGTAGTTTCTTAGGATTGGCAGGCTACTAGAGAAGGTTCGTAGAAGGGTTTTCATCAATAGCCGCGCCTTTGATAAAGTTATTGAGGAAGGAAGTACCTTTCGTTTGGACGGATAAGCAACAGGAGAGCTTTGAGAAGCTTAAGAGGGTCTTGACTGAAGCTCCGGTATTGATTCAGCCGGAGGCAGGAAAGGATTTTGTGGTGTATTGTGACGCTTCTCATACAGGATTGGGATGCGTACTGATGCAAGATGGGAAAGTAGTCGCTTATGCGTCTCGACAATTAAGGCCACATGAGGTTAACTACCCAACTCATGATTTGGAATTGGCGGCAGTGGTCTTTGCTCTTAAGGTGTGGAGGCACTATCTCTATGGAGAAAAGTCAGTGATCTACACAGACCACAAGAGTCTTAAATATCTGTTGACTCAGAAGGAGTTAAACTTGAGACAGCGAAAGTGGGTGGAGTTACTGAAGGACTATGACTGTTCAATAGAGTATCATCCGGGCAAGGCGAATGTAGTGGCGGATGCCCTAAGTAGGAAGGTTGTGTCGGATCTGAGGGCGTTGTTTGCACATCTGAGCTTGTATGATGATGGAAGTCTGCTGGCAGAGCTGCATGTTAAGCCGACGTGGTTGAATGAAGTAAAGGAGGGACAGTTGGTTGATGATGAATTAAGTATTAAGCTACAGCAAGTACAGAACGAGGAGTTGGAGGATTATGGTATTAATGACGAGGGAGTATTGTGCTTCAAGGGTAAGGTCTGTATGCCTAAGGATCAGGAGTTAAGACAAAGAATTCTTCAGGAATCACATGGTAGCCCTTATGCTATGCATCCTGGAGGTAATAAGTTGTATAGAGTTTTATGGGAACAGTTTTGGTGGCCTGGACTTAAGAGGGAAGTTACAGAATTTGTTGGCAAGTGCTTGACGTGTCAGCAAGTTAAGGCTGAACACCAAGTTCCGTCAGGATTACTTCAACCGATAATGATTCCGCAGTGGAAATGGGAGCGAATTACCATGGACTTCGTTAGTGGGTTTCCCCTTACGCCTAGTAAGAAGGACTCGGTGTGGGTGATAGTGGATAGGTTGACAAAGTCCTCGCATTTCATCCCGGTGAGAGTTGAATATTCTCTGCAAAAGTTGGCAAAATTGTATGTGGCTGAAATTGTAAGGTTGCATGGAGTTCCACTATCGATTATTTCAGATAGGGACCCAAGGTTTACGTCTCGGTTCTGGAAAGCTCTACATCAGGCTTTAGGCACCAAATTGGACTTCACCACGGCATTTCATCCACAATCCGACGGGCAATCTGAACGAGTAATTCAAGTGTTAGAGGATATGTTGAGAGGCTGTGTGATAGACTTCAGAGGAAGTTGGGAAGAGTATTTGCCTTTAGCGGAATTTGCCTACAATAACAGCTATCAAGCTAGTATTCAGATGGCACCGTATGAAGCGTTGTATGGACGGAAGTGTCGCACTCCTACGTGTTGGACAGAATTGGGGGAACGTCGAGTTTTGGGTCCAGAGTTAGTGGCGGAATCCGAAGAGAAGGTTGAGATAATTCGAGCTCAGTTGAATGAAGCGTCTGATAAACAGAAATCCTACGCGGATCTCAAATGAAAAGAGATAGAATTTGATGTTGGAGATCAAGTATTTCTCAAAGTTTCGCCTTGGAAGAAGGTGATGAGATTTGGGCGAAAAGGGAAGTTAAGTCCAAGGTTTATAGGACCTTATAGGGTACTGAAGCGAGTTGGACCAGTGGCATACCAGTTGGAGTTGCCACCGGAGTTGAAGCAGATGCACGACGTATTCCATGTGTCCATGCTACGTCGTTATCGATCGGATCCACCTCATGTGGTTCCGGTTGAAGAGGTGGAGCTAAGGCCAGATTTATCCTACGAGGAAGAGCCGATTCAGATCCTAGAACTAGATGTGAAAGTGTTACGAAGGAAGTCAGTTCCTTTAGTCAAGGTACTGTGGAGGAATCATGGATCGGAAGAAGCTTCGTGGGAGCCAGAAGAAGCAATGCGACAGCAATACCCTCATCTATTTCAGCCAGGTAATTTCGAGGACGAAATTATTTTAAGGGGGTAGAACTGTAATATCCTTAAAATGGGCTTATGCATTTATGCTTAATAGCATGCTTGAGTATGTTGTGAATGTGTATAATGAAATTTGTGAACTTTAGAAAATAGGAGAAAGCCTTAGAAAATATTAAGTTTTAAGTCTAAAATAGGAATCTAAGCAAGGTGGCCTTAAGAGAAAATGTAAGGGAAATGAGACATGAAATTGGGCTTGGAAGAGTGGCTACAAGGCGCCACTTAAAGCCTTTGGGAATGATGCCACAAGCTTGGTGCAGGTCTTGAGTTCGAGTCGCGTGGGAAGCAAAATTTTGAGGGTTTTAATTTTGCTTGTTGACGTCAAAAGAGGTGGAGGTAGTGGACGGCACTAAGGAGCTTAAGCGAGGAGTTTTATTCTCTTTAAAATTCGGCTAAATAAGAGATAAAGGAGGATAATTCTTTATAATTTTCGGCTTAATTGGAAGGATAAATGTTGGATTATTCCCATTTATTTTGTGTAAGTGATAAGAGATAAATAATAGATTATTTATTTATTAATTCTAGATGAAGTGATAAGAGGAGAAAAGTAAGGAAATTGATAGAGTTGGTCGGCCAAGGGAGTATTTGGGTGGTATTTTCAGCTAATCATAGTGTAAGTGTGCCAAAATTTTTAATTCTCTTCTCATCTCTTCCTATAGCCGAATTTCCATTTGCTTCTTCCAAAGTCTTCTTTTTCTTTTTATTTTGTCAAGCCGAATTCCTCTTCTCCCTAAGTCCACCATTGCCGATTTCTCCCAAGTACCATACTCTTCCATTAAAGCCGAAACCCACTACACTCTATCCTCTCTTCTTCTTTTCGCAAGACACCAAAAGCCGAAATCAAGTGACCACCCTTTAAGCCAAAGCCGAATCTGCTGTGGTGTCAGACAAAGGAGCTATCGATTTCATCTATAGGGGTAAGATCAAGTTCGATTTTCATTCTATTCCTTTTAGGCCTGTCGAAATTCAGGAACTAATCCCTCAAATTGTTCTATGGCCGAATCTATGAAGGGTCATTCGGGATCTTGGCCTATTGTCGATTCCTAGAAGAAAGACTTTCGGGATTTCAAGAATTTAAGGTAAGTCATGTATTCGGCCAAAGGCCATTGATCATGTTTAAGTGATTGGAATCGGATCTAATACATGAGTCTATAGGGATTTCGACAGAGGGATACAAGGATTTCGGGATTTGAGAATTTCGAGGTAAGTACACATATACATTCGGCCAAGGCCCCATTTGATGATTAAGATCTATTTCTTATTTTTTAAAAAGCTGAAACTAACATGTGGCGTGATCTAATGCTTGGCCGAATGCAAGAAGGAATATAGCAAAGTTTTCGGGATTTGGTTAGCAGTGAAAACGGCACCAAGGTAAGGATTTAATTACCATAATCCTATTGGGATTTGGTTTTATGGCCGAATGGTTTTTAGTAAATTACTATCTGGTGGCCGAATATAGGAACAAAGGATCTAGGACGCTAGATCGAGATCTTCGAAATTTGGAGTGAATTCGCTAAGTTAATCAGGTGTGTACCCCACACTAAATCTTAATAGTTTTATGGCTTTAAATAATTATATGTGTTAATAAGAATGTGGAAAAAAATAATATGGCTAAGGTACCATGCAATGGTACAAAGTACTCAGGTACGTTTTTCTATTCCTACTAGGATTATGATATGATTTGTATGCCATGTATGTGAATAATGATAAGAATGTGAAATAATGCCTATGGCATGAGATTGTATGATATGAATGATATATGGGGCATATGGGATATTATGAAAGGGGAAGTGAATGTGGTGACTTATGTCACATTATCTGAATGTGGTGGCTTCGATCACATTATCTGAATGTGGTGTCACATGACACAAAATATTATCTGGTGGCTATGCCACAATATTTATAAGGGCGATGAGCACGTCGACTGCAGCGACTACCTTCGATGGTGTGTAGCGGATGGAGGGTTGACTTAGTAGTCCCCACGGTGTGCAGGTTGGTACGGGTGATGTGTAGCGGATGGCATCTAGGCTTGGGTTCGGGATTTGCATCATTATCTATGTTTGAATATTTACATGTATAATTTTGTATGCCATAAACTGTTGGGCCTTAGTGATGGTCGTACACATTGAGTCTGTTTGACTCACCCCGTTGTGGGAACATTTTTCAGGTGATGATCAGTAATGGACCGGGTCGGCAGGAGCTTAGGGGTGGCCATGCTCAGCAAGGAAAATTATTTATTTAGACATTTTATTTTTATTTAAGTACTTTAATTTATTTTGGGTTTGTTTTGATGTAATAAGGCCTTAGTATGAACTTTATTTTATGCATGCACGTTAAAATTATTTTATTATGATACGAACTTTTTATCAAATTAAAGACTAAGTAAATTTTATTTAAGAATGAACCCTAAACGTTTTGACACCTAAAAATAAATGATATTTTTTTAATGAAACCTAAAACAAATTCGGCATATCTTTTAACTTAACGTTTTGAAACTAACCATGGAATCTTTATAAAACTTATGTTTCAAAAATAAACTGGTTTCCAACTTAAGCCCAACCCAAATCGAGTTTTCTCCCAAAATCACTCAAAGTTTTCCAAAGAACAAACGAATTTGAACCGGTTTTTCTCGAGGAACATACTCGATCTGGTCGAGGCTCACGGGCCGAGTTTGGGGTGTTTCAAAGATACAGTGTTTGATTTCAACAAAGCATGTTTGGAAGCTTTTGAAGATCTAAAAAAACGGTTAATCTCAACCCCAATAATCATTACACCTGTTTGTAACTCATCTTTTGCGTTGATGTGCAATGCAAGTAATTATGTCGTTGGAGCTGTGATGGGTCAAAGAAGAAATAAAGTGTTTCACCCTATTTACTATGCAAGTGGAACTTTTTAGGGAGCCCAACTCAATTATACGGCAAAACTGAAAAGGAACTCTTTGCTATAGTATTTGCTTTTGACAAATTCCACTCATATCTTATAGGTACCAAAGTTACAGTATTTACTGACCATGCGACCATTAAATACTTGCTCACAAAGAAAGATACAAAACCGAGGCTAATTCATTGGATACTTTTACTCCAAGAATTTGACCTTGAGATCCAAGACAGAAAGGTGTAGAAAATCAAATAGTTGATCATCTATCGAGGTTGGAGCAAGATAAGGTAACTCAATCATGTGCGCCTATCAACGAGAATTTCCCAGATGAACACTTATTTGAAGTAAGTCGAATTCATGAAACACCTTGGTTTGCTGATTTTTCCAATTATCTTACATGTGGAATAATTTCTCGAGAAATGACATACCAACAAAGGAAAAAATTCCTTCATGATAGTCGTTATTATTTTTGGGAGGATCTATTTTTGTTTAAACAGTGTGCAGATAATATAATCCGAAAGTGTGTAGCTGAAAGTGAAATTGTTGAGGTCTTGTATCATTGCCATTCATCTCCAAGTGGGGGGACACTTTGGTGGTTCACATACTACAGCAAAGATTTTGCAAGCAAGTTTCTTTTGGCCTAAACTATTTAAAGATGATTATGCTTATGTGAAGAACTGTGATAAATGCCAAATGACAAGAAATATATCAAGGAGGAATCAGATGCCCTTGACAAACATTTTGGAGATTGAATTGTATGACGTATGGGGCTTTGACTTCTTAGGCACGTTTCCTTCTTCATATGGGAACAAATACATCTTAGTTACTGTGTGTAACACCCCTTACCCGTATTCGATGCCGGAATAGGGTACGAGGCATTATCGAAACACATACACTTGTAAATGCATTAAACCAAGTCATAAAATTTCATCCAAATTATGCATCATCACAAACATACAACTTGAATAACACTAGCCAACATCAATGGCCTTATACAAATAAACTACTAAATATTAAAGGCCAACATTTTAGGCTAAACCAATTATGGAATATACAAATGACTAAGTACCCTATGCATGCCATAAACTTAAGAGGTTTGTATTCACTTTTACCCCACGATGATAGCTTGATAGTGTGATTACATCTCCGGCGATCTCTAACTCGAGCTAGCATACAACCCTATAAGACATGGGAAAGGAAGGGAAGTAAGCTACAAAGCTTAGTAAGTAAGTATGTAAATAATTAATAATGGATTTATTAAGTTTACAAAACAACACAATCAAATCTAAAATCAATTTCATCATTTATTCAAGTTTGGAGCAAGCTGTCTATTCGAGTCATAGTCACTAAATTATTTTTATCTGAAGCTACGAAACTTCAAATTAAGATCCGTAAATTTTCCCTGCAACTAGACTCATTTATCTTCTCACCATAACATTTTCAGAATTTTTTGTCTTTCCAATTAGTAGAGTTTATTCATTAAAGATTCCCCTATTTCGCTGTTCGACTGCTCTAACCACATTTCACTACGAACCAATTTTATCATTATAAAGAATTCATATGATGATAAACTTTATTTCATTTGAAACTATGCTCATTAAGGATTTCAATCATATAAATTATACCCCATAATTAATTTTTTAGAATTTTTATTGATTTTTCCAAGACAGAACAGGGGATCAAGTAACCATTCTGAACCAGTCTCACAAAAGTTTAAATATCTCAAACTATACAATTCCTTTACTTCCTCTGTTTCTTTTATATAAAAATAGACCCAATAAGCTTTAAATAAATATCACATACAACTTATAATTCCATTTCTACCATATTTGGTGATTTTTCAAATTCACATCACTGCTGCTGTCCAAAACAGTTTTATTATAAATTTTTGCTTTCTCTCACTTTAGTTGTATTCATTACTTACCTATAACAATCATTCCAATTTCCAATCACATATTGAGCATATTGCTCATTCATTACACATACATATACATACACTTATCACTAAAACATCTCACATAATTTCATTTAGTCAGTTTTCCCGTTGAACGCTTCGGAATAATAACGAATATGCGGTGGTTTTGCACACAGCCCACCTTTGAAATCAAAGCTCTCTTGTACACATAGTGGCCTTCACTCAATACCACTCATGTGACCTAGCTCGATTGTACTCATAATTGTGGCTCTCTTGTACATATGGTGGCCTTCACTTAGCAGCACTCAACTGACCAAGCCTTCTCGTAGCTCTCTTGTACACATAGTGGCTCACACCATATACCACACATGTGACCTAGCTACATATAGCTTTCTTGTACACATGGCGTACTCTCGGTACTACACATGTGACCTAGCTACGTATACAAAATCTCTTGTAGCTCTCTTGTGCACATAGTGGCCTACACATAGTACCACTCATGTGACCTAGCTACATGCCAATTACATCTTTCGATTCCGAAGGTTCAAACGAGAAATAACTCACTTTTTAACACTTTATTTCATTCTTTCAATAGTTAATAATGATTCAAAAATCAAATACAATACATTAAACATGCTGAAATATAAAACATCAAAATAAGTAATGAATTATTTACATATTACTTACCTCGGTGCAAAATATGGTGAAATTTGTAATTTAGTCCTTAACCTCTTCTTTTCTCCGATCAAGGTCAATTCCTCGTCTTTCTTGATCTATAATAACATATTTAACTCATTTAATACTCACATTATTCAATTTAGTCTAAAAATCACACTATGATAAAATTACATTTTTTGCCCTCTAACTTTCACAAAATTACGATTTTGCCTCTAGGCTCGAAAATTAAACTTCATCCTATTTTCCTACATTTTAAGACATGCTGAACATTTTTCCCTTCTATGGCAACATCAAATTCTGACTCTAACATGTACTTATGAACATTAGGTATTTTTACCGATTATGTCGTTTTACTCGTTTTTACGTAAAATCGCTTAGCAAAAGTTGTTTAACATAATTTCAACCTCATATTCTATCATAAAGCATCAAAATAAACACATTTCACCTATGGGTATTTTTCCAAATATGAACCCTAGGTTAAAATATTGATAGAATAAGCTAAACCGAGTTACCAGGATTCCAAAAATGTAAAGAATATGAAAAACGGGGCTTGGATTGACTTACTATGGAGCTTGGAAGCTTGGAAACCCTAGCTATGGAGTCCCCCCTTTGAAAATTTGGCCTAAGGAAGAAGATGACAACATTTTTCCATCTTTTTCCCATTTAATTTCCTTTTTATTACCAAATGACTAAATTACCCTTCATTAAAAACTTTGGTTCTTTCTACCTATATTTGTCTATTTTTGTCCATGAAAGACTAATGGTATAATTAACATTTAAGGACCTCTACTTCAATTTAAAATTTCATAACAATTGGACACCTCTAACATGTAGAACTCAACTTTTGCAGTTTTTAGTCCTTTTGACTAAATTGAGTGCCCAAATGTCAAAATTTTCGAATGAGATTTTCACGAAATCATTCCGTGAAATTTTAGACCATAAAAATAAATAAAATAAACTTTTCAACATTGAATTTGTGGTCCCAAAACCACTATTCCATTTAGGCCTTATTTCGGGATGTTACATTTCTCCCCCCTTTTGGGATTTTCGTCCCTGAAAATCTTACCAGAATGAGTTGCTTTCAACTTTTTATCAGAATCACAATTTAATTTAGTTTCATGGTCAGATTTTCCTTTAGCTTTTTCCATAATTGGGATATAACCCTTGGATCTCAATCCGAAATAATAGAGACTGATACTTCGCGTAATCGAATAATCCTAGAAACATCTTACTCGACTGGTTAGTTAAACAAGAAATCTGTACACGAATGATCAATCAAAATCCGATAACATCATCCTTTTCGGAGATTAAGATAATTTAGATACAAAATCTATAGTGTTTATATCTCATTTTCTTTCTAGAATCACCACTTTATATTCTAGCAATAAAACTCATTCTAATCCGTTCACTAGTGCATCACTGAAAAAAAAAATCATGAATTCGTTACTCAATTCCAACTGAACTCAAAACCAGAGCTTCGGTTAATAATACCTTCAATTGCTTTAACTTTGTTAGCATGCCCAGACCATTCAAACTTTCACAAAGGTGATAACTTTTCCAATCAGAACAACTTTAACTTATAATAACATCATCCGGTTAGAATAATCCAATAGGCATATCTCTGTATTATGCTTTCTAGAATATAATTTCTTCATTCAGACTATCCGTCTTCATACTCGTGAATACACAAAATTTATTCTCTTAGTTGAGACATGTTTAAATATACATAACTCACAAGAAAATAACAGAGATCCTGATGATTCCTCAGAGAAACCCAGTAGAAAAACGATGCTTACCGACTCTGGACTTCCATCATAACAGAGATAATATATTTTCCGTATATATGAAACAAAACCATAATCAGTAGAAACATAAGAATAATCTCACATAAATTTTTTTTTACCATCAACTTCATTCCAACATATTTAAATAGAATTTCGAAGAGATAAAGAAATACCGATCACAAACCGACCAGACCAACAGAGCTTTCGTCTAACAGCATAGTTAGCTTCTCACAACATTGGAACTTCATCAGAAACTGAACAATCACACACATATCTCTGAGGATAAAAGAATATATATATATATAATACACAGAAAAGATCATCATATTCATTTCAACTGTAATTGTCACACACACAGACATCTTTACTACTCAAATATCATTTCTTTGACTAATTATGTCATCATGAACCCCGCATTATTCTACTCATTAATGAAAATCAATTCGGGAAAAATTTCAGCAAACACATACTTTAGACATCATATTTGAATAAGTCGATTAGCTGAGACTAACTTCTCCTTTATCCGTGACATTGCATAATCTGTATAATCTTTAAAACATTTTGATATCCTTCCATAATTGTTTCCACTTTCCAAACTATTATTATCTCTATATGCACTACTAAGTATTTCACCACTAAACTCTTTAGTTTCACATTTATGGACTTATTCCACTTGGTTCTCGTGAATTTTTGTTATAAAGCAACACTGGTAAGGGGGTGAGGTCGTAAAGCTTCTGACTTGACTCTCATAAATACACACATATGACTTTGCATTCATCACCAACATTATATAATCACAATTACATAATTCGCTTCAAGCTAATTAACATACATAGTCATGTTACACGAACTTCTTTTTTTTTTTTATTCAAACAAGTGTACATAAACACACATTCTGTCAATTTGAGTAAATTTACTTATCGTATTCACTTAATCAAATATGTTGGGCACATAACGTCATATGCATGCCAAAAAAACATGGATGGGCTTATTACCATATAAACTTTCATTTCATTCCACTTTTCCCATTTCTTAACTTGTGGTTATCTCATTTCGTACATTAACACATACGTATCGTGAACATCTATTCATACCTTTCCAAATTTCGACACATCATAAGCAAGTCTCAATCATTTCAATATCATTATCAACATTATTGAAAAAAATAGCTCGGTTGGAAGTCATCTCTGTCTTAACAAAATAATTTCGTCAGAGTCGGGAGATATCACACTACCACGAATAGTAATATGGCATGTATAGCTAGACTCACATACGCTATGTTAGTCCGAGAATCGACTAAACCATAGCTCTGATACCACTAAATGTAACACCCCTTACCCGTATTCAATGCCGAAATAGGGTAAGAGGCATTATCGAAACACATACACTTGTAAATGCATTAAACCAAGTCATAAAATTTCATCCAAATTATGCATCATCACAAACATACAACTTGAATAACACTAGCCAACATCAATGGCCTTATACAAAATAAACTACTAAATATTAAAGGCCAACATTTTAGGCCAAACCAATTATGACATATACAAATGACTAAGTACCCTATGCATGCCATAAACTTACGAGGTATGTATTCACTTTTACCCCACGATGATAGCTTGATAGTGTGATTACATCTCCGGCGATCTCCAACTCGAGCTAGCATACAACCCTATAAGATATGGGAAAGGAAGGGAAGTAAGCTACAAAGCTTAGTAAGTAAGTATGTAAATAATTAATAATGGATTTATTAAGTTTACAAAACAACACAATCAAATATAAAATCAATTTCATCATTTATTCAAGTTTGGAGCAAGCTGTCTATTCGAGTCATAGTCACTAAATCATTTTTATCTAAAGCTACGAAACTCCAAATTAAGATCTGTAAATTTTCCCTGAAACTAGACTCATTTATTTTCTCACCATAAAATTTTAAGAATTTTTGGTCTTTCCAATTAATACATTTTATTCATTAAAGATTCCCCTATTTTGTTGTTTGACTGCTCTGACAACTTTTCACTACAAACCAATTTTATCATTATACAGAATTCATATGATGATAAAATTTATTTCATTTGAAAATAGAGTCATTAAGGATTTCAATCATATAACTTATTACCCATAATTATTTTTGTAGAAATATTATTGAATTTTCCAAGATAGAATAGGGGATCAAGTAACCATTCTGAACCAGTCTCACAAAAGTTTAAATATCTCAAACTATACAATTCCTTTACTTCCTCTGTTTCTTTTATATAAAACTAGACCCAATAAGATTTAAATAAATATCTCATAAAACTTATAATTCCATTTCTACCATTTTTGGCGATTTTTCAAATTCATGTCACTGCTGCTGTCCAAAACAGTTTTATTATAAATTTTTGCTTTCTCTCACTTTAGTTGTATTCATTACTTACCTATAACAATCATTTCAATTTCCAATCACATATTGAGCATATTGGTCATTCATTACACATACATATACATATACGTATCACTAAAACATCTCACATAATTTCATTTAGTCAATTTTCCCATTGAACGCTTCGGAATAATAACGAATATGCGGTGGTTTCGCACACAGCCCACCTTTGAAATCGAAGCTCTCTTGTACACATAGTGACCTTCACTCAACACCACTCCTGTGACCTAGCTCGATTGTACTCATAATTCTGGCTCTCTTGTACATATGGTGGCCTTCACTTAGCACCACTCATATGACCTAGCCTTCTCGTAGCTCTCTTGTACATATAGTGGCTCACACCATATACCACACATGTGACCTAGCTACATATAGCTTTCTTGTACACATGGCGTACTCTCGGTACTACACATGTGACCTAGCTACGTATACAAAATCTCTTGTAGCTCTCTTGTGCACATAGTGCCCTACACTTAATACCACTCATGTGACCTAGCTACATGCCAATTACATCTTTCGATTCCGAAGGTTCAAACAAGAAATAACTCACTTTTTAACACTTTATTTCATTCTTTCAATAGTTAATTATGATTCAAAAATCAGATACAATACATTAAACATGCTGAAATATAAAACATAAATAAAAATAATGAATTATTTACATATTACTTACCTCGGTGCAAAATATGGCGAAATTTGCAATTTTGTCCTTAACCTTTTCTTTTCTCCGATCAAGGTCAATTCCTCGCCTTTCTTGATCTATAATAACATATTTAACTCATTTAATACTCACATTATTCAATTTAGTCCAAAAATCACACTATGATAAAATTACATTTTTGCCCTCTAACTTTCACAAAATTACAATTTTGCCCCTAGGCTCAAAAATTAAACTTCATCCTATTTTCCTACATTTTAGGACATGCTGAACATTTTTCCCTTCTATGGGAACATCAAATTCTGACTCTAACATGTACTTATGAACATTAGGTATTTTTACCGATTATGTCGTTTTACTCGTTTTTACGTAAAATCGCTTAGCAAAGGTTGTTTAACATAATTTTAGCCTTCATATTCTATCATAAAACATCAAAATAAACACATTTCACCTATGGGTATTTTTCCAAATACGAACCCTAGGTTAAAATATTGCTAGAATAAGCTAAACCGAGTTACCGGGATTCCAAAAACGTAAAGAACATGAAAAACGGGGCTTGGATTGACTTACTATGGAGCTTGGAAGCTTGGAAACCCTAGCTATGGAGTCCCCCCCTTGAAAATTCGGCCTAAGGAAGAAGATGACAACCTTTTTCCATCTTTTTCCCATTTAATTTCCTTTTTATTACCAAATGACTAAATTACCCTTCATTAAAAACTTTGGTTCTTTCTACCTATATTTGTCCATTTTTGTCCATGAAAGCCTAATGGTATAATTACCATTTAAGGACCTCTACTTCAATTTAAAATTTCATAACAATTGGACACCTCTAACATGTCGAACTCAACTTTTGCACTATTTACAATTTAGTCCTTTTGACTAAATTGAGTGCCCAAACGTCAAAATTTTCGAATGAGATTTTCACGAAATCATTTCGTGAAATTTTAGACCATAAAAATATAAAAAAAATTTCAATATCGAATTTATGGTCCCGAAACCACTATTCTGTTTAGGCCTTATTTCGGGATGTTACATTGTGGACTATGTATCTAGGTGGGTTGAAGCTGAAGCATACCCTACAAATGATGCTAAGATAATCATGCGATTCCTACATATGCATGTGTTTACATGATTTGGGACTCCAAGAGCTATTATTAGTAATGAAGGTTCTCATTTTGTGAAAAAAATGGCTTAAGTGGTTGCTTGAAAAATATGATGTGAAGCACAAGATTGCTACTGCCTATCATCCCCAGTCCAATGGGCAAGTTGAAAGAGTGAACCGTGAAATCAATGATATCCTTGTAAAGGTAGTACGCCCTAGCAGAAAAGATTAGTCTCAAAGGCTCGATGATGCATTATGGGCCTATCGAACAACATTTAAGACTCTGTTAGGAATTACTCCTTATCGGTTAGTCTTTGGAAAGGCATGTCATTTGCCATTAGAGTTGGAGAATAAAGCTCACTGGGCTTTGAAGCAGTTGAACTTTGATCTTAAGCAAGTCGGTGAGAGAAGGATGTTACAACTTGATAAGTTGGAATAGCTAAGGTTGTTTTCCTATGAGAATGCGAAAATGTGTAAAGAAAGATAAAATAGATGGCATGATAGTCATATACAACCTTGCGAGTTTAAAGAAGGTCAAAAGGTTTTGTTGTTTAATTCAAGGTTGAAGTTATTTACTGGGAAGCTTAAATCCCGATGGAAAGGACCCTATACCATCTACCGAGTTTATCCTTATGGAGCTATTGAATTATAAAACAAATATGGAGGTACGTTTAAAGCTAATGGTCAACGTCTCAAACACTAATGGGATGGTGAAGTTGAGAGAGTCGAATCCTCGTTCAAATTAGCAGACCCTTGATTTTTCATGAACTTGTTTTGTAAATAAATAAATAATTAGAACTTATTTTCTTAACTTATTACATTTAATTATTTCTGTCTAAAGAGATTGGAACTTAAGCGGGACCGCTGTTACCCCTCCAACCTTTCCTGGGAATTAATTTAATGTAATTTGTTAAGAAGAAATTTTCTAATTAAGATTTAAAAATTTTAAGTTTTATTTGTTCTGTTTAAATTTTAAATTTTTATGTTAATAAAAGGGGTCAAATTTGGCCCAAGTACTAATCAGTTTTTTTTTCTTGAGTAAGTTTGTAAATACAGTTTGAGTTTGAGGATCAAGACAGCAAAAAGGAGGGAAAAATTCATACTTTACCGCCGCACCATCCTTGCCGTCGCAAGATTTTTGCCGTAGAAAGTTTTACCCACCTTGCCGATTTCTCTTTTCCCCTTTGTGCAGAAACTTTTTCATATTCTCAAGAAAAGATACCATGTCTCGTAAAAGAACCAGATCTTCAAAGACTACTCCCAAAAACCCAATTTTGCGATGAAGAAGTGAAAGAGAGATTTGATTCAATCTTCAAGCATCAACCTATGATACCGGAAAAAGGTTTTGACTTGAAGAATAAAGATTTGATGGTTGTTCCTATACTGATTAGAAAGAAAATCAATGCTCTCAAGTGGAAACGATTTTGTGATGCTTGTTAACTTCCCGATAATGAACTAGTTCGAGAATTCTATGCTAGTTTGATTATGCAAGATGCTACTGAGGTCGTTGTTTGAAAGAAAAGGTACCTCTTACTTCTAAGTCCATCAATGATTTGTTTAACTTACCTGATGTTGAAGAAGATGAGTACTACCCTATGATGAACAATATCAATTGGGATTTTCTTCAACAAGTGCTTGATGTTGTGATAAATCCGGGATCCCAATGGATTATAAGGAAGTATGGGAGCCATTCTTGCCGAAGGGAATACCTAAAACCAGTAGCAAAGGTATGGTTTTATTTCGTTCGCTATAGTTTTATGCCTATCTCACATAGTTCCACCATCTCGATGGAACGGATGCTTTTGTTATATACAATCTTGACAGAAAAGTTCATTAATGTTGGGAAAATTATTCTCTAGGAGATTCATGATTGTGCTAAAAAGACGATAGGAAGTGCTTATTTCCCATCATTAATCACTTCACTTTACTTAAGGGCCCGTGTTAAAACACAAGCAAATCTGAAGGGGCAATATGTTTAGGGGTGCATTACAAATTATGATCTTGAAAGGTTAGTAGAGAGGGTACATGAGCTGAATCAAGGCGAGCAAGAAGAGCCAAATGAGCCAGATACCAAGGAGTTAACAAATGAAACTGAAACTTAAGCTAATTCAATTATAGACACTGAAGAGGAAGAATCTGATAAGGAACCGAACAATCCTAAACCAGTTGAAGGAGCTGCAAACCTTGAACCAAGGGTTGAGCAAGAAGAACAACCAGTCAAGCTAAGTGTTAAACCTAAATCCGCAATTCCTATGTCGACTTCTGCGAGTGCTTCAAGGAAATCGGAGTCGTCAATTTTGATGGATATGTGCAAATTCATGCACAATCAACAAAAAACTTACTAAAAATATGCAAAAATTAGAGATGACTCAATTCGGAATACTTTTAAGAATATCTCTAATACTTTTATTCCTAAGTTTCTAGATGCTATCTTTGAGACATGGACGGAAGATACTGACTATGCAAGCGGAGATGGAGCTAAAGAAGACAAGGGGAATGAGTCAGAAAAATAAATGGGGGGATTCTTGTCTTGTTAGTTATTTAATTATTTTTAGGTCCTTAGGAATTTATTTCTTTCGTAATTACGATTTAATTTTTCCAGAATAAAACATAGCAAGCATGAATAAACTTAACACTTTTTTAGAAAGAAAAAGACAAAGTTATGTTGCAATGGGAATGAACATGTCTAGGATTGGGTTATTAGGAAAGACTTGGTATTTAAGCAGTCCTAGTGACTCACCTCTCTTTCTTTACAACCCTACCTGGTGTTCAGTTTTCATTCATTACTTTGTTCTTGTAATGAGAACATTGCTTCTTTTTAAAGGGGGGTAAGGCAAATAAATTGCTCAAATTTTTAAATTTTCAAGTATGTTTCAATCATTTCTTTCATAAGTATGTTTTAATAAAGGAATGTTTAGAGGCATTTTTTGTTAATAAGATAGTTTGTATGCAAGTATGAATGATGATTATATCTGAGTGAAAGTATGTTATCATGAAGAATGGAATGCTTGTATGATCTTAGCTTTAGTAATGTTTGCCACGAAAACTTAGTTTCTCTTGAGATTAGACATTCATGAAGGTTTATATCTTTAGAATTGACTTAGTAACTTTCTTGAGGTGAAATCCTAGGAGACATAAAAATCTAAAATGATATAGGCATTATTTCTTTGGATCGTTTGAGCGTTTTCAAGCCAACCTTATTATATTAGACCCTTGAAACTGTAATTTTGAGCTTAAAGGCCTGTTTATTGCAATGAACCCACAATATAAGTCAATTACCATCTTTTTAAGTTATCTTAATTTTGTGCACCCATCTTAACTAAAGTTGTCTTGGTAATCAACATTTGAGGAAATTTTCAAAAAGATGTATGTGCTCATGCTTAAAAAAAGACGAAAAGAGAGCGAAGAAAAGTTTGCTCAGTCTCCAAAAAGGAAAAATGTATGAGCTTGAGTTCAAAATAAGTTTGGGGGTGTTCCAATGGTTCACTTAAAGAAGAAGGCCATAATTCGAGAATCCAAGACAGAGTTAAAGGTTAAGGTTTTAAAACTAAAATTATAATACCCCAAACCCGGCCTAGATGTTACGGTCGGATCTAGCATGTCACATGGATAAGTTGTTTAAAACCGCGTGCTCGTTGAAAACTCCGTATTCTTTTTGGAATACTTTGAGCTTTGTCGTTGTTGTGATTCATATTTTCTTTTATGGTGTTATCGTAAAAACATTGTTATTACCAATATTGAAAACCTTGTTTATGAAAGAAATCCATTTTTAACAACTTACGAAGATGTGGTATTTTTTTTTAAAACACTTATTATTGTTTTAAGAAGATTACGTATTTATAAATCTAGCAGTCATTAAGGTAAACTTAAAAGAAATTATACCAATGGCCTTATTACAAAAACATTAACCCAAATCATTAATTAAACTAAAATAAAGCAGAATGTAAAATTTACTAAGTTTATGAGAATAGTTCCCGGTGTATGGCCACCACAGAGTCCTCCACAGCTCCAAATCCACTAACGCTGGGGATCACCTACAAGGTTGAAACAACAGGGTGAGTTACGAGAACTCAGTCTGTAATCGCCCAATCGATTTTAACTGGGCCCGAGCCCATACGAAATCAAATTGGGCCGAAACCTTATACAGTATCAATCTAGGCCTTAGCCCTATACAGTATCAATCTGGCCCCACGGCCTTAAAAGCATGGTAATGCAAACAGAAAATGCAACCCCCAACCTAATAGTCCATCCACTACACTCCACCCGTACCAGCCCTACACACCTGTGGGGATTTCTAAATCGACCCACCCATCCGCTACACTCAAAAATGCAGTTGAGCTGCCAGTGTAATCGCAACAAAGCTGCCAGTATCAGTATATTGTGGCATAGCCACCAGTAACAGTATATGTGGCAAAGCCACCAGTATCAGTAATGCAGTAGAGCTTCCAGTAATAGTACACTTCCTCCTTTAACATAATCCAACCCCATGCATCATGTCATGGCATAATAATTTCATGTATGCAATAATGTAACATCATGGCAAGTAATCGAAGTACACACAAACAAACCATATCTTCTCCTAAGGGTATAATAGTCATTTCTACCCCATGAGGGTATCTCAGTAATTTTGCATTATCGGCCTTTCCGAAGGCCTATTATCGCCTCGAGTGACACGGGACCCCTTTCTAGGTCTCTATAGAGCTATTGGGCCTGAAATCCATTTCAGGCCCAAACAGACCCACATGCTCGTGTGGCCCAAGCGCGGGGTTTCAATTCCGGATATGCATATTCCGCATTCGGATCTATCTTTTGCTAGTTTCCCAACAATTTGGCCCAAATGGGCCAGAGAGCCCATTGGGCCCGTTTGGCCCATTTTGGCTCGGTTAGGCCCGTTACAGCCTTGGTATCGCGAAAGTGTTCGTGACACTCTTATCGTCTTAACGCCACAATTGGTTTCTCGAACTACCACTACGAATGTTCGCACGGTCTTGAGGTCATAGTTGCCGGTTTTTCGACTTTTCAGCTTTTGGCCGATTCACACAATACCACGAACAATCATTCAGGAAAGGGGTGTGAGATTACACACCTGTTTGCGATCAGCGGTATTCGGCACCCTTTCCAAACACCTAAGATTAAAATTGACTAACGGTTAGTCTAGGACTTTAATACACTCCCTTTAAGTATTGAGATTAATTAACAGTCTACATCGCTTACCAGTACTCCCGGAATACTACTGCAAGGGATAGATGTTCAGTTGGCCCTCTGATTCAGCACGTTGAGACCCTAGCAGTGTTTGGCACCAAAACAAATGTTAGCAACCCCCTAAAACAATATCACAATCGAAATCAAACAGCCATTCGGCTGGAGTAAGAAATCAACCGAATAACACCACCCCCACACCACATTCGACCACAACCTTACTTACCAATCCACTTCCAAAAACCAAAGGCTAGAAGATAGATGAAAGTGTCTGCTAACCCTCTGACAGATTTGGCCTTAGACAAAAGAAATAGGGGAAGATTTCGGCTTTGAGAAAAGGAGAAAGAAATGGAAAAATCAAGAATCTAATAGAAGAGTAATACTAACCTTAAATCAAAGATGAGCCAAAAGGGGAAGAAAAGATTCGGCCTTAGCAACAGTATACAATAACTCAAGGTTCGGCTAAAGGAAGGAAAGGGTTAGAAGAGAATTCGACTACAAGGATCAAAGTAGGTAGAGTGGCTATCGATCAAAGAAAAGAGAAGAAGCAAGTGCTTAGAAGGGGTTCGGCTATTAGTAAGAAGTAGAAGAAAACGTCTTAAAATTTTGGAGAATAGAAGAAGAGGATGATTTCGGCTAGCAAACAAAACAAGGAAAGGAAAAAGACCTGAAATGCCTTATGGGTAAAATGCACAAAACGTCAAAAAGTGCTAAGGAACAGAACTAAAGGAATACGGCACAACACTCTTCAAAACCGAAAGCACCACTCCAAAAGACCACCCATTTGACCGAAACCCCCCATGCACCATCCCATTTTCGGCCAAACTCCTCCACTCTCCCCAAATACCTTGATTTACTCCTTGATTTGCTCCACCAAGCCCTCTCCATCACTCATTCAAACAGGTTTGACCAATTCAAATCTTCCCTGCTAGAGTCCTAAGCCAACTCCACCTCTTCTCCACCTTGGGCACAAAATAAAAGCCACACTTTGCAGCATTTGGGATTCGAACCCCATCCGCTATTGCTTCTACAAGTGACGCCACACCACCTTTACACTTGCTAAACTTGTGCTAGCAATTTACCAATAATTTCTCTTAAGCCTTGCCTCCAACAGTCCTCTCCCCTAAAGTGCCCAAAAACCAAAATTTTACCAGGGATCAAACTCGACCCCAGGCCTCCCTAGGGCCCCTAAACACCCTTAAACGACACACAGAACCAGCATAACATGCAATAATACAAATTTTACAAACCCCTAGATTTTAGGATGTTACAGAAATGTCCCATCTCTTAAAATCCCTACCTTTAACCGATCCCCATTACAACCTTATAAAAGACCTATTGATTTGATGCTTATGTCAACTATATTAGTGGAGAGGAAGTACTAAGTTCAACATATGAAGATCATAAATAAGCCTTATGATTGTTTGCTTGATTGAATAGAAATTATGTTGAATGAAGAATGTTATCTGTAGCTGTGACATACATACAAACTATGATTCATGTTGGCATATTTTGAAACTTAGTATAAAATTCTATAAGTGTTTGCATATGAATTACTTGTTAATAAAGAAGATCTATGAACATGAAGTTATCAATGCATGAGTATGGGACAAAGATTGATGCTGCTTACACAATTAGCAATTTTGCCTTAGCAAGACCTTTTGCTATGCATAACCATTACTCGGGACGAGCAATGATGTAAGTTTGGGGGGTGTGTAAACGGAAAAATATATAGGATTTTTCCTATATAATTTATCACATTTTTACTTAAATTTATTGTTAAAACTAAGTAATTTTTTAATAAAATGAAAATATGAAATTAGGACATAGAAATTATTAAAATGTGATTTTATTCTTTATTATATAGTTTTCATGCATAAAATGGCTTATTTAATTTTAAATTGAGCATATTATATTTTTAAGACATGAAGTGGGCCATGCATGATTAAATTAAATAATAAAATATAAAATTATATTAATTTTTAGATATTTCATTAATAATTTGGGTTGTAATTAATTATTTAAATTGGATAACTTTTATTCTCTAGTTCTCTAATTTATTGATTTATTTTGGACAGGTCTGATAACTTTGTTGGATTACAAAACCATCCAAATTAAAGACCAAGTCAACCCAATTTTCGGCTACACTTGGCTATCCACATAAACCATTTTTTGGTTTAATTGCATAAGGTCTTTGCAATGTTGAAGAAATTAGAGATTTGCCTGCAGATTTGCACTTGACCAAGTCTCAGTCCTGAGTTGTTGTGGCACTTAAATTGAGCAAAAATCGAGAAAAAATCAGGTCAATTTCCTTAATTCATGGCCGACCACCCTTTTAAGATGCTTGAAGAGATGGAACCTCCTATTTTTAGCAAACTATTCCCCTCTCCTCTCCTATAAATAAGACTCCCTCATTCATTCATTCATCATCCCTCATCCTTCATCATTCTCTCTTCTCCCTCAATTCTCTTAGCATTTTCCATTTCCCATGTCTAGCATCATATCTTCAAAGAGATTTTAGCAATTAAATCCTCTTAAAGAGCCCTTGGTTGGCCACCTTGGAGAGCCATCAGCAAAGGAGCAAAGTGAAGAAGCGAAGGAGCCTCGCCGATCAAAGTCTTAGGTGACAGCCACTTTGATTTGGGTTTAATCTTTCTTTTCTTTGATTTAATCTGAAAATGTTTGCTATGTGTTCTTTGTTCTTGTTTACAGCAATGTTAGCTTAATTTTATTTAAGCTAGGATGATTGCTTTGATTAAATAATATTTATTTGATTCATGCTTATAATGTTTGTGCCTCAATCAATCATGTTTTCAATTAAAATCAAGTCTGTATTTCGTTCATACGTTATTGAAATGCACCTGAATTAGCTGATGATCCTGACCAGACGACGACTAGTGGACACATAATTGAAATGTGCATGCTCAATTTAGATCCTAACCCGATTAAATTGCAAGTTGCATAACAAATTTGACCAAGCTCTGTCATCTGCATAGTTTTTAGATTTTTGTGACTAAACTGTTTCAAACCTGACTCATCCCTGTTACCTCACATGAATGCTAAGAAACCCTTAGTAAATAAGGATCAGTAAAATGTGTATTTACTAAGTAAAGGATTCCGAAAGTACCTAATGTGGTTTCCAAACTCATGAAAGATCGAGTTGCCATGGAATGTTTTTCCAAATGTTATTAAGCATGTTGATAATAAATTGAGTTTAATTAAAGTAATTGTCCTAGTTTATTTACGTTATAATTGTTGCAAATTGTGTTTAATTTTGCTAAAATCTATTTCTCCAACAGCCCGATTTTGGCCCTAATTAGAACAGTGCTTTCAGGACCACAAATTTGACTCAGAAAAATATTTTAATATTATTTTTCTATGTTTATTATGTGTGAATTGGTGTGTGTGAAATTTTCGTATTAAAATTTGATCGTTTTGGTGCTTAATTTTGAAAAAAGGGCTTAATCGCATAAAATAAAAATTTGATGGTTAAATGAGATAGTACCTAATTGTTGTTGTCTTTATAAATTGGAGGTTTTAAGTAGCAATTTGGCCATAAAATGAGCATAGTGGCCGGGTGGGTGTGCATGTAATAGTAAATTGAATTGTGTAATAATTTAATATATGTTAATAGATTATAATTGAATAAAAATAAAAATGAAAGAGAGAGTGTTCATCTTTCTCAAGAGTGACCGAAACTAAGAAAAAAAGAGAGAGTTTTGAAGCTTTGGCACATTCGGCTATTACAAGTTCAAATAGGTAAGTGATTTGAGTTTGGTTTTTAATAATTTTTACGTTTTTGAGATCGTTGCTTTGAATACTAGCTAGCCCAAGCTTGAATTTTCGAATTTGATGATGTATTCATGAAATGCCATTGTTGATAGCTTGATGAAATTGATGTTTAGTGATGGAAAATAAATATAGGATGTTAGATTGTTAAGTTTCATTAAAGCATTTTTGGTAGAAATGTCTAAATAGGATTAAATTGTGAAATTTGTAAATTGAGGGGTCAAAATGTGAAATAAGTGAAATGTATGAGCTTGTAATAAGGCTATGAATATTAGGTCCTAAAGAAGTGTGGTCAAATTTTGTGTAATTTGTATTTTGTGCAAAAAGAACTAAATTGTAAAAAGTGTAAAATGTCAAGCGCAAAATGGTAATTTGCCCATTTATGTGTTTTCGGATCAAATTCAATGGAATTATACTTAATTTAGCTAAATTTAAAATTTATTAGATCAAGAACAAAAAGGATCAGGATTGGATCGGGGAAAAGCGAAGTTAGTCGAATCGTCAGAAAATATAGTCCGTCGATACTCGAGGTAAGTTTTTAAGCAATTGAGTTGATTTGGATTTAATTATAGTGGTGTACATGAATTTAATGGAAGTATGTATATATATTATTGATATAGTCGAACGTGATATCTATATATGTGTATAGTATAGCCGAATGTGAGGTATGTATATGAGCTATTGGTACACCCGAATGGGATGTTGATTATTGAGATTGAAATAAGCTAATTCGTATATTTATAGTTGAGGTTTAATTCTTATGTGTGTGTATATATAAATGTGTAATAAGGTTGAGAAATGCACTAAGTGTGCGACTTTAAAATACCGAGCACTAAGTGTTCGAAATCGGTCATTATGTACTAAGTGTGCGAAGTTAATTACAGAACACTATGTGTGCGAAATTAATTATCGAGCACTATGTGTGTGAAATCGATTAATAAGTAATAAGGGTACGAGTTAATTTTCAATTTAAAGATCAAATTTGGTAAGTATTGAAACTATGAGAAGTGGTATTTGAAAACAAGAGTAAGTGATTATTTGTGGATTGGATGGAATGTTTCTTTTAAATGTATAGTTTGGATGATATAAGTTGATATGTGCAAATGTTTACAAAATCATATTGATTGTTATATGAATTACAAAATGTGATTCGGATATGTGGAAATTTGGTATAAGATATATGTTTGAATAGTTTGGAACTTGAATATATCGATAATGCATGAGAACCAAATATTTATATTAGGTTCTGCTTGAATTTGAGAGATAAGAAATGTTATGTGGTTGTACAAGTAAATGAGTAGTTGATGGATCATTGTCTATCAAATTTTTATTAAATTTTTAATATAATGATTTAATGCATTGTTATCACGAAATTGCATATAACTTACTAAGCTATGATAGCTTACTGTATGTGTTTAACTGCATTGTTTATTAGATTTTGGAGACAAGTTATGAGCTCAGGCACTACAGCAAAATAGACTTTTAGCGGCTTTTTTTAGGAGCGCCGCAAAAAACGCCGCTATAGAAAACGCCGCAAAATTTTGCGGCGTTTATGTGAAAAAACACCGCTAAAGAACAAGACCTTTAGCGGCGCTTTTCTTAAAAACGCCGCTAAAGAACATGACTTTTAGCGGCGCTTTTCTTAAATACGCCGCTAAAGAACATGACTTTTAGCAGCGCTTTTCTCAAAAACGCCGCTATAGAACATGACTTTTAGCGGCACTTTTCCCAAACCGCCGCTAAAAGTTATAAAAATAAAAAAATTAAAATATTATACTTTTAGCGGTGCTTTAACCAAAATCACCGCTAAAGATCATGAAAAATAAAAAAAAATTAAAATATTATACTTTTTAGCGGCGCTTTTACCAAAATCGCCGTTAAAGATCATGAAAAATAAAAAAATTAAAATATTATACTTTTAGCGGCGCTTTTCTCAAAAACGCCGCTAAATGTCATGAAAAAAAAATTAAAATATTATAAAAACGCCACAAATCCAATTTAGAAATGTATAATTTAATTTGAAGACGTATTAAAATGGAAATTCATGAACAATACATATTAAAATGGAAATTCATGAGCAAGACATATAAGGAATCACGATCGAGGTACGTTGATACCAATAGCATGATCAAAGAACTTAATCTTGAGTGCATCAGCTTCCACAAGCCTCTTGATAGCATTTAGGTTAACCCACCTGTAACATTGACTGTTAGTACTAAGCCAAATAGACAGTTCTAACATGTTAAGGCAATATGACTTACAAATTGTTTGTATTGAAAATTTTAAACTTTTCTATAGACTTGAACTCATTGACCTGTTGCAATTTAATATTAGTTTTAGCAAACTTTTCTACCATAAAGATAGACCAATTGCAATTTAATATTAGTTTTAGCAAAACAAATCAGAGATTGAAATATTTTGTGCTTAAGAGAAATAATGGGAGAATTAAGAAAATGTTCAGCATAAATTAAAATTATATTTAAGTTGTTTTATAAGACCAATCAGAAGACAAAAATAAAAGCTAAACATCCAAGCATATGTACCTAATATTGCATACATCTTTTGTTCTACAGTAACCTCATACCTTACGACCAAATACAGTAACCTAATATTACAAAAAGATGAGAAGTTTCTATTTCATTTTATCAATTCATATTAGTTGATAAATCATATATACAATTATAAATTGGAAGGATATATTTCATTACACAGATAAATATAATTCTAAAAATTAAAATTAATTTATTTAAATTTAAAATTAATTAAACTAAGTCTATGTACTTTTTTTTAATTTATTTAAATTTGAAGAAAATTAAAACTAAAAACTACCCGATAGTAATTGTTGAGTTTTTATCTCTACTAAATTTGATTTATTGAGTTAAGAGTGACACCATGACTTGCTGTCATATATATAGATTATATATATAACGTGTTTGACTACACTTAGTGCTCAGAAGATTCTTACTTCAAAACAATTAAAAGGGATTTGAATGTTTTTTTTTTAGCAAAAGTAAGTAAAACTGAATACAAAAAGAAAGGAGCTTGAAGAAAGGGGGAAAAAGAAGTAGAAATTGAAGTTTATTTGCCTGGAAAATTCAACCGCTCGGAAAATTTTACAATTTCAGTATAACCCCTGAATTTCTACGATGCTCCGCCACTAAAAACTGAGTTTTCTTGTAGGCAAAGGATTTGTGTTTATTAATGAAGTTGGTACTGATTGGTTTGCTAATGACCCCATGCATTTTTTTTGCGATTAAGACCAACAAAGACATGACAGGATAGGAGATAACTTACAAAAAGTTGGGAGTCTTATTAAAATTCGAACAAATACAGTAACCTAATATTACAAAAAGGTTCTCCCGAAGTGGAGACAAGAACGTAGAGAAAGCAAGCTATTGCCATTCAGGTAATATACCACATACTGAACACTCATAAGACTAAGCCCGCTGAAATGGAAACAACCTTAGATAGGAAAACTTACTTTTCTCCGTTCCATGCAATCAGCTTCAGAAGCAAAGGGAAAAACTACAAAGAAATAAGGAATATTAGTAAATGCAAAGAGATAATTACTTGATTCCATATTAGTCCACTGTTCAACTAGAAGGCTTCAATTTAGAAAACAAATACATAATTGGCAAAGGGAAGATGAGCTATAACAAGTAAAATCACAGAGGGAATGAATTGCTGATAAATGTGGCACCTTTGAGCTTCAAAACATAAAGCAACTCCAACAGGATTACCACTGAAATGGTAGTTTGACAGAACAAGCATATTTAGATGTTTTAACTTCACCATTAAATGATTTGTTAATGATCAAACGAAAATGTATTAACTCGTGCTTAGAAGGAACAAAGTATATAGAGGGTTTTCAATTTTCATTCAGTGCAGCAGATGTCAAAATTGTTTTTGGGACAAAATTACATATATGCATAGTACATAGTACATAAATTTAAATTTTCTAGTCTGTAGGTTCTATAACTTCCAATTTTTTATTTACCAACAAATATGTTATACACGTCTAAAGCCATATGTCAGTAATAGCATCAATTTCATAAATTTAAACAACATGCTCCAAAAAGCAATGTAAATTCTTAAGATATCCAGCATCTTTAATACCTTAAAAATGCATTATGTTTATCAAAAGAATATGCTAAGAATCCTAATTCATTGATTATACCTGAGGTAGTAAGTTGGGGAAAGAAAAAAGAAGTTTGTTCTTGTTTACATTTAGAAAATCCAGAGTTACAGCTACAACAACAGGATCTGCGAACTCACAGTAATCAACATAAGAACAGTGCTAAGCATAAAGTTTTAAGGAAAACAGAATGTTTAAATTCATAAAATGCATGCTGACATAAGAGAATAGGCAAGATAAAGTGAATGTGAAGGAAAAAAACGTCATGTAGATTAGCATCATAGCAAACAGATTAACTAATGATACATCTACAGGATGGCGCTTAAATTCAAAAAATGCACGCTGCAAATATGTCATTATGCTTCATTTTTATCCAATCAAGTTCTTTATTTATTTATTTATTTTTTTATATTTATGAAGAAAAATATCTTTTCAAAGTAATAAAATAAATCAAATAAACATAGTAGCTAAAAACTTATCTTTAGAAACAAATAAGAAAAACACTATAAAGTCTTTATCATCTAACATTTGTCCAAATACTCTGTATCATTACCGGCTCACATGAACGAAAAAATGTCCTCAGACTAGGGTCAGCATCATGGAGAACCACCTCTCCAAAATCAAGGAAAAATTGAAGAATGACCTATTCAATAAATCCAAAAGAACAAAGATGAAGTTATAAACAGTACAGCTAAACTACAATGCTATAATATACAAACACTTTAACTAGGGCCATCTAATCAATGAAGTGATATTTGAATTTTGATCCATACAATCTTTTCCCTCATATCTCAAACCAGCCTTTACGCAATGCAAAACCTTTTGGGGCCTTTGATGACTTAAACTTTAGAAAAGCAGCCATTTTCAAACAAAATTCAATATTTCCCTTTCCCAATTGGAAATTATCTTAAGAAGATATTACATTTCAACAATTGCCCATTTTCGATGGGGGAAAACAACAATCAAATGAGAAACTACTACACACATACATGTAACATCCCAAAATTGGGCCTAGGAGAATTGAGCCCAATGGGCCTTAGGCGTAGTAGCGTTTAAATTTTTGGAGAATAAGAGATCGGCTTAAATGCTAGTTAGACCCATTGGATAAGTGATTTTGGAAGGTTAGAGGGCTTCTATGAAGTCCCGGGATCAAATATTGGCTTTGGGGAAATTTTGGTTTTAGGTGAAAAAAAACCCTGGAAGTTGGCAGATATGCCTTAAGAATAAAATATGGAGAAAATAACACAAAAGGAGTGTGTGGTGTAGTGGCAAAGTGACGCCACTTAGGGACAAGGGAGTGACGCCACAAGGGAAGGAAGGAGGTCCAAGGTTCAAGTCTTGGCTTTTGCATTTTGGTTTCTTTTTGCTTGGACCTTAGAATTTGGCCCATAGTTTATATTTAGTTGCGCATGGTTTAAGACACAAGAGGAGCTTGTGGCCAAGTGGTTAGCGGCATGGATTATGCTACAGGGGAGCCTGGGTTCGAATCTCATGAGAAGCAAGGGAGTATTTATTTTGCGGATTGGACGACAAGAGTTTCAGTTGAATTTAAACTCTACTGACGAAGGGATCCCACATCGGAAAGACACAAAGAAGGAAGGTAAAGAGATAGCTATATAAGGAGCATCCTAGGAGGAGAGTAAACACATCTTGGAGGGCGTTTGGGCACAAGAGTGGTCGGAGCGCGGATTAGCCCCAGAGTCCTATCAGGTGTGTAACTCTCTCTACTCTAGCTGTAGAGCGGCAAATGCCGAAATGCCAGTTACACGGCATTAGTAGCCACACGAGCGTGCGAGCGCATGTGTGGGGCTTCGACGCGATAGTTGAGGCCATCAGTAGTATTCTCGTGGGTTGGGGCTGCTTGGGCCTCGATGGGCCGAAGTGGGCCCAATAGGCCAGTGGGCCCATATGAGTAAATTGCATGATTGGTTAGTATATGTTGAACTAGACTAGGTGAAAGTTATATACGTGGCTAGATTCGTGTTAGGTGGGCCACACGAGCGTGTGGGCCCGGATGGGCCGAAATTGGGTTTTAGGCCCAATCGTCCGGTACAATCGGAAATGGTAGCTGAGTCGCTAGTGGTGACATTAGGCCTTCGAAAAGGCCATTTTAGTTGTGAATTTACGAAAATACCCTTAGTAGGTAAAATTACGATTATACCCTTAGAGGTTGATTAGCATGATTATGTTGTTTAGTTTTGGCCGATTGTAGGGGAAGGCTTGATCTCGCATATCTCGGGTTGTGGCTAGTGCTCGAAAAGTGTTAAGGAAGGGGGATCTAGTGCGTTAGATCTTGATCTATGGGATTTGATAGTCGCATTAGTAACCAGGTGTGTAAACTAACATACTTCTTGCTTTGTATATGTTTGATAAACTGATTGATTGGTAAAACCGAAACAGTATGGTTGAGTGATATGATACCCTATGGGGTATGTGCACGGATTCAGGTAAGTCCGTTTCATTATGAGTACTGTTATTGATACATGATGTCATGATTTATGATGTATGTGCTATGAGATGCAACGTTAAACATGTTTGCATGATTTTGAATACTATACATGAGTTGGTATGATGATGGGTGATATGAGAGGAGGGGGCAGTGATATTTTGTGCTGACGAGCACCAGTGTTTTGGTAACACACTTTGTGACTTTGGGTCACCAGAGGTTTGGCACCTCCAGAGGTTTGGTACCTCAGCGTCTCGTCCCTGTGGTTAACACCACCGTGGGTTGGCCCCACTTGTGAGATACGGGATTGACGCCAGTGATTTGGTATCACACGATGGGTTGGCCCCATCACCAGATTTGTGACTACGGTCACCAGTGCTTTGGTAGCACATTGTGTCTTTGGGACACCAGAGGTTTGGCACCTCATTGCGACTTGTCCCTGTGGTTTGACCACCGTGGGTTGGCCCCACTTGAGGTATGGGATCGTCTGCTAGTGATTTGGTATCACACGATGGGTTGGCCCCATCATTGGATTCGTGACTTCGGTCACCAGTGCTTTGGTAGCACATTGTGTCTTTGGGACACCAGTGGTTTGGTACCACATTGACGGATATTGTGTCTTTGGGACACCAGTGTTTTGGTAACACATTGTGACGATATGTCACCAGTGGTTTGGCACCACCAGTGGTTTGGTACCACATGGGGTAGAAAAGGTGAATGGATGGTTAGGAGTGGGTGCATATTAATTGGATGCATGATGATTATGTTATGTTTGCATATGATGTTTTGCTAATCCGGGAAAAAGGGTTGCACACTGAGTCTTGGTGACTCACCTTTTTCCTTTAACCATTTCAGGTATTGCATAAAGCTGGACCGGGATCGGAGAGGACAAGGTGGCCCATGCCGAAGATGATGATTTAATATTTTATGCTTGGTTTTGATATAAGTACTTTATTTGAATTATTGGGTTGTAATAAAGGCCATTTTATTATTTTGGTATTACTTTAACCATGGTTTATCTGATTTGGATTTCTATGTGAAAATGATTTTAATTCCAGTACCCTATTTATAAAAGTATGTTTAATAAAGTATTTTCAGATAATTTGTAACTTCTAAAGTTTGCATATTGCTTTAAATGAACATGGTTTTCAAAAATTGAATTCTTTCATGCTTTATGCTAAGTTAATAAAGATTTTCATCCGACTTTCCCCAGTGACATAACCAGATTCGGTCGTAGCGAATGGGCCGGGTTTGGGGATGTTACATACATCAGTATAAACTAAGTCACTAACAAATCAAAATTATGTACATGATTGAAATAGTAAAGAAGATTCAATTAAAGCATTAATTACACTTTAAATGACGTTTAGTCAAAATTGCACACAAACATTCAAGTAGTTCTAAAAGTTTCTAAAAATCAAATAAAAAATAGGAAAATAGAAGAAAACCCAAACCAGTAAGAGAATTCCGTTGGGAGAGGTAGGTTGAGAGAGGGAAGCAATAGAGCGTTGGAAGAGCTTGTTGATATGAGGATAAACCCTAGTGACCAAATCCTCAGAGGATTTCTCTTCTTGTCTACAGAAATCGCAGAGTTTCTTGACGGCGTGAAGAAGAGAAGGATCGGAGGCTGGATCGTTAGCGAAACTCGATTCTCTTGCACTGTTCGATACGATTCGAAGATAGAAATCCCAATCTCGTTCTTGATCGCTCATTTGCAGACAATTTGTGCATTTTTTATATTGTCACTCCATAGGGAGGATCTCAGCAAGCCAATAATTTTAAAAAAAAGTTCCAAGAGTTAAAAACATTTGATACAGCATAAACCAAGTTATATTTCATGCTCCCAATGTTCTACCAATATGAATTAGAGTCTAAGGAGTTTCAGTACTTCTGTATGCCTAAAACAACCTATCAGAAAACGAAACAATATGACCACATACGTATAAGATAAATCCCTTGCCATTCAGTTGCAAAGCATGCCCTCTGAATCACTCTAAAATATTCAAAATGGTGAATCAAATACGGAAAAATATCGAGGAAATGAAGAAGAAAAAGCCAGTATCTTCAATATTTGAGCTGATGTGAGTTAAATTCTAGCCTCAATTGGTAAATGAATTGCATTATACAGAAACCAAACCAAAATTCACAGAAAAGTAAAAACTCAAAAAAGCATGCTTAAAGCACCTTTTTTGCATACTGATATTAACAATATACACAAATAGAAGCTTAACAATATACACTTTTTTTATTGTTTAAATTGGTATCTAAATTTGGCTTTCTTCACACATTTGACAACTTATTTTTGTAATTCAGTCAAATTGAGATGACGTGGACCAATTAGGTTTAGACACGTGACACACATGCCACATCATTAGCTGATGTACCTGTTACATGTAACTTGATGTTTGGTCCACTTCATCCAATTTTAATGAAGTTACAAAAACAAATTAAAAGGTGTGACGAAAGTCAAATTTGGGTACTAATCTGAGCAAGAATAAACATATGTATCAATTTGAACATTAAATTTAAATTCAACTACCAAAAATTATATTTACCCTTAACTAATAATATCAACAATTAGCTTTCATCAATTCAACTCTATAACCCAAAAAAACACAAGCATCAGACTTATTTAACAAATTAAACACAAAATCAAACAAATTCACAATTAAAACTAAATCTATTTTATTAACAAAATCATGAAAATTCAACACTAATAATACTAATAATTAAGTTCCATCGAATTAACATTAAAGCCAGAATTAAATGCTAAAAAATCTATATTGATACTTTTTGGAACCAAAATATATAACTTTACTAAAGTGTACCAAATTAAAAAAAAAAAAAAGAAAAGAAAATTTCTATATTAAAAAAAGTGCCAAACCTGCTTTGCCCTACATTTCCTTCAACTATTGGATGATCATAACATTAAGAAAATTAAATCCCAAAGATTCTTACCAAGTCCATGACAAGATTTGCATGTCTTTCCTCCAAATTCCTTACCTGCAACAAGAAAAGGTTTAAAATTTCTCCAAATTTTGAATCAAATAAAACCCTTTTTTTTTTAGAAAAAGGTTGATAATTTGAGTTGTTCAATTTACTTACCTTCTTCTTGTGTTTGTCTGTTTGAGTTTTGATGACATGGTACTGTGAAACAATCAATTCATATTCATTAGTTTCATAATTTGATTTATAACATAAGTTGTAGTGATTTTGTAGATAAATTAAATCAGATTTTAGGGTTTATTATGTCTAAGCTTTATGCAATTACATATAATTACTTACAAATACTCTTATATATATATATATCGCCTAGCTAACTTAACAACATTGCTTAACTGGGATTTGTTGAATTTTTGAACCCACAAATGCAAAGAAACTTAATTGAATTTAACTCGATTAATTCTTGTGGCAAATTCAATCCAACTAAATTCAAAGACTAAGCTTCCTAATCATTCAAATTCAACTTGGTTCAATCATACCCTAATTGGAAATGCCAAAAGGAACACCATTAGCCTTGTTTTTACCCCAAAAACATTGTCGGAGTCTTTTCAATGGAGGCTGAAATGGAGTTAAAATTAGCAGAAAGATGATATATATATATATATATATATAAACTATGAAAAAACAAAAACCCAATATATAATAATGCACACATACACACAACATATATATATATATATACACACCCTTTTGGTACAAAAAAAGAGTTCCAATAATTTCAAACCTTTCTCTCACGTATAGCTAGCAAAGAAGAATCCATTTTAGCTTCAAGAGCTTGCAGTTCCTTAATGTTAAGTTCATTCAAGTCTCCATCCATTCTCTGCCTGCAAATAAAAAATAAAAAAAAAAAAACTCGTTCCCTTAATCAACAACAACAAAAAAAAGAATGAACCCTTTTTTTCATTGACAAATAAACCCTAGCTTTGGTTTATATATATATACACACAATGGGAAAGGGCTATAATTTTCATTATACCTAATCTCCCTTCTCAGCTTCTTGTTTATCTCCTTCAACCTCTTGTAATTTTCTTCCATTCTCTGCAAAACACACACAAAAATAGAATAAACAACAACAACAACAAAAAGAACCCCACAAAGCTTAAAAACTGAATTGTAAACCTCAGCTTAACAAAAATGGAATAAACTTATGATCTCTGCCACCACGAACGCCGCCTCTGGTTGGATGATACATTTTTTTCTTCTCTCTTTCAAATTCAACATGTAACACCCCAAACCCGACCTGAAGTTAGACCCAAATCTGGCGTGTCACATTGGGGTGCTTTTTGAGAAGCCATGGTTCCAATTGAAAACCTTTCTTGACATTAAAAACTAAAGTCCCAGTTTGCGTTTGTTTATTATTAATCGACATTTATTAAAAAGTTATTACCTTTAAAAAATAAACTTTGTTTGTTGCGGAAGCTTAATTAATGATTGACTTATGAATACGTGATGTTTACGACCTATTTGCGAAAGCGTAGTATTTTGAAAGTAGTTATTATTTTGGAAAACCGTGATTCAAAGTTTAGCAGATTTAAAACATAATAAACTAAAAATCCAAAACTAAAACCAGAATTTAAGAGAGGCCTTATTACAAAATATTAACCCAGCACGTCCGAGTCCTCCAGCACGTCGAACCGCCTACTGAGGATTTCCCGAGAAAAATATTAAAAAGAGGGGGTGAGTTTACGAAAACTCAGTGTGCACAACCCTCATCAGTAAGAACATGAATCACAACAGTTCGGGCCGAAGCCCATTTCAGTAACTGTGGCAATTGGGCCTTAGTCCATAAAAGCCTCAGCTGAGCCTTAACCCATAAATGTCACAAATCATATTTATCTGAGCCTAAGCCCATCTCAATGTTAAAAACCACATATGCAACGCATTAATGCCCATACCAACCCTGCACTCCGTCTCCTGTCCAACCCTGCACTCCTGTGGGGATTTAATCGACCCACCCATCCCTATACTCCTTATGTAGCACCGGTTGTGGCACTAACTTATCGGTGCAACATGGCTGCTCGGTGGCTAAAAAGCCTTCAGTGGATCCACAGTCGTCAAGCGACCATGCGATCCTATTAGCACTTCTTCCGTATTAATAATCCCATCCCCATGCAACATAATAACACATGAAAGCAACATAAAATAATAATCATACGATAACAATCATAAATCACATACAAGAATAATCATATAACATGTAGGGGCATTTTTGTCATTTTACCCTTCAGGGGCATATCGGTCATTTTACCCATCGAGGGTATTTCAGTAATTTCGCACCTGCGGTAGCCTTTCCAAAGGCCTAATGTCGCCTCGAGCAACTCAACTACCATTTTCGGTTGTACTGGACTATTGGGCCTAAAACCCGATTTCGGCCCATTTGGGCCCACACGCTCGTGTGGCCCACCTAACACAAATCTAGCCATGTATATGAGATTCACCTAGTCTAGTTCACTATATACTACACCATCATACATTTTATTCAATTGGGCCCAAGCTCCACACGTGCGTTCGCACGCTCGTGTGGCTACTATTGCCGTGACCGGCACTTCGGCATTTGCCGCTCTACAACTAGAGTAGAGAGAGTTGCACACCTGATAGGAATCTGGTGCTAATCCGCACTCCGACCACTCCTGTGCCCAAACGCCCTCCAAGGTATCCTTCCTCCTATCATAGAATGCTCTCTATATAGCTAGCTTCTCACCTTCCTTCTTTGTATCTTTCCGATGTGGGATCCCTTCGTCAGTAGAGTTTAAATTCAACTCAAACTCTTCCTGTCCAATCTGCAAAATAAATACTCCATTGCTTGTCATTAGATTCGAACTGAGGCTCCCTTGCAACATAATCCACGCCGCTAACCACTTGGCCACAAGCTCCTCTTGTGTCTTAAACCATGCGCAACTAAATTTAAATCTATAGCCAAATTTTAAAGTCCATTTAAAAAGAAAACTAAAATGCAAGAGCCAAGGCTTGAACCTTGGACCTCCTTCCTTCCTTATGGCGTCACTTTGCCACTACACCACACACTCCACTTGTGTCATTTTTCTCTATATTTTATTCTTAAAACCTACCTACCAAGTCCTAGGGTTTTATTCACGTAAAACCAAAATTTCCCTAAAGCCCAAGTTTGATCCCGAGACTTCATAGAAGCCCCCTAACCTTCCAAAATCACTCACCTAATAGGTCCAACTTACCTTAGTGCCATTCTCTTGTTCTCAAAAATTTTAAACGCTACTACTCCGAAGGCCCATTTGGCCCAATCCTACTAGGCCTAGTTTCGGGATGTTACAAAACAAGTTTGAAAGGCTTTCTTCCTTTGCTTGCTTGCTTGGCTTCTGTGTTTCCTTTTTTCTTCTGTGTTTCAACCGATTTGGGGGATTTTGGTTAGGGGATTTGGGGGAAACCGATATAGGAAAAATTTGGGGACTTAAGAAATTTAGGTTTGAGGAAATAAAAATTGAGGTTTTTAGCAGAGAAAAAATGATATCGTGAAATTTTACGGATAGCCTATTTTTTGCGGCGTTTTTACTAAAAACGCCACTATATCTTAATTTTTTGTGGTATTTTTCACAAAAATGCCACTATTACATAATTTTAATTTTTTTTTCATTTTTAGCCTATATTTTTTATGTTTTTTCTTTTAAAATTTTTGTGCTGAGATTATCATTATTTTTTGAATTTTATTTTTATCATATTTGAGTATTGAAATTTTTAACTATTAAATTTTTAAATTTTTAAATTTTTTAATTTTTTAATTTTTTATTATTAAATTTTAAAAAATTAATTACCATTATCAACTCTTTTACGAATTTCTTTTTTCTTTCTCTTTACATCAACATTATTTTTTTAAGTATGATCTGCATTAGTTGTTTAGATTTTTATATAAATGGCATTTAATTATATGTATACACCTAAATTTTTGTAACATCCTAGATTAGGGGTTATGCGTTCGTGCGTAATTCATGAGATAGTGGGCTCAGTGGGTGTGTTGGATGTGTTCTAAGGAGTTTTAGGAACCCTAAGATGTATGGAAATGTATGGAAATGTAAGGAAATGCATGGAAATGTATGGAAATGTAAGGAAATGTATGGAAATGTATAGAAATGTATGGAAATGTAGGGAAATGTGTTGGAAATGTAAGGAAATGTCTTGTCTTGGAAATGTGAGGAAATGTCCTGGAAATGTAAGGAAATGATTTAGAAATGTTGAGTTTAAAGGAGGCAAACGAACATTTTTGGAAACTTGGAAATGTAAGGAAATGATAAGTTTTAAAGTTTAAAAAGAGGAAATTAAGGCAAGGTGGCCTTAAGAAAATTTATGGAGGAAATATGACATGAAATTGGGCTTGTAAAAGTGGCCTGGAAATGCCACTTAAAGGCTTAGCATGTGACGCCACCTACATGTACAGTTGGGCCATGGTTCGAGTCACTTAGGAAGCAAAATAAAGCTTTTATTTTTGCGGCAACAAGAGGAAGAGATGGACGGCTTGGGGAGTCTTTGGGAGGAGTTTAAGATGAGGTTTTATTCTTATTAAAATTCGGCTAAAAGGGGTGATAAATGTGGATATTATTTCTTTTATTTTGATAGATAAGGAAGAGATAAAAGAGGATTATTATTAGTATTATTTTTATTAGGAGATAAGAGATAAATATTGGATTAAGTTTTGTTGATAATTAAAGTGATAATTAAAGGGATAAAGCTATCAAAATAGAAGAGTGGTGGCCAAGTAAAGGACTCTAGCCTAGTAAATTCGGCTATAAAAGGAAAAGAGAGGCCATTCAGCATTATTTTCTGTTCTTTGAAAGCCTCTGTCGAATTCTCTTCACCAAATCTTCTTCTTCTTCTTTTATTTTTGCCAAGCCGAAATACCTTGTGTTCTAGCCGAAACCTCCATCTTTATTCTTCCTTCTCTTTTCTTTCTAATCCCTCCAAAAGTCGAAAGCTTGCTAAGATCAAGGCCATAGCCGAATAGTTTGAGGCTTCAAGCAAAGGAACTGTCGATGTCTAAAGTAAGGGTAAGATCTCATTCGGTTTCATCCTTTTTCTTTTAAGATTTGCTGAAATCTAGGACTAACCCCATTAATATCTTGTTTCCGAAACCTTGAAGAGATCTTTCAGGATTTGCTAAGTGTCGACTACAAGGAAGGAGAAGTTTTTTTCCCGAAGGTACACCATAAGCCGCGTGTTCCCTAGTTATTCGGTGAGTTTCGGGATTTAAAATCCACAAAGTAGGTGTCTATAACATTCGGCCAAGGCCTATTTTGGATATCTAGATCTATTTCTTACTTTGTTTAAAAGCCGAAACTAACCTATGATGTGACTTAATGTTTGGCCGAATGCAAGAAGGTGTACAACAAAGTTTTCGGGATTTGACTATAGTTAATTCGACACCAAGGTAAGTTTTAGTGTACTAATCCTACTAGGATTTGGATTTATGGCCGAATAGTTCTTTACTAAGTATTAAATGATTGATTAAATGTAGAGATCTAAGATCTAAGGCATTAGATCAAGCTTTTCGGGATTTGGATTGGAAACCCTAAGCGAATCAGGTGTGTACCCCACACTAATTCTTAATAAGTTTATGGCAATATTTAAATATGCATGTATGTTATAAGAATGTGAATATGGCGAAGTACCATGCTATGGTACAAAAGTACTCAGGTACGTTTCCTACTCCTACTAGGATTATGAAATATGTTATGTGTAACATGAGAATAATGATAAGAATGTGAAGGTGCCTGTAACACCCCTAACCCATATCTGTCGTCAGACTAGGGTTACGAGGCATTACTGAAAAAGAAAAGGCACAACTCAAAACAGGCATTTTTTTTTTAAACATATCACATTACATCTTTGAATGAAAATGATCAATACTTAACATACCAAATTCACTAAATGATTAATCATCTTAATTCATCCCAAGTCTCTAGTTATTAACATTATTAATCCATACATACCTAATTCACTTGCCATGGTTTTGTTTAAACCTTATTTTTATAATCTCGTAACTATCTCATAAAGAACAAATCATCAACAACAATTATATATTTTAATCAAGCATAATCGAATACATTTATACATGTATACATGATGTCCTATTCGAATTCTTACTATTTACCAATACCAAATTTCATAACCTAAACGTAAAACCAAATCCATTTGCATCACATTTAATTTTCTATCACAAGTACATACCATAACCGAATATCCATAGTTAACATCAACAATTTAAACCAACTTATTAAAGATTTAATGACTAAACAAATCCTCATACCTATTATATCCGAACACTTATATCACCAAAACCAAATCACACCATGCAAACATATATACTTACTAAAACTTTATTCGCATACATTTTACTTAACATCAACCAATATATATATATATATATACACACACACACATTCGGTTTTAGTTCATTTCCTAACTAATTCAATCTATCACACAAAGCATAATAAGTATACATGTACTAATCACCCAACGAAATTCAATATGTCCAAGTTATAAACATCCCAATTACTTATCTATTATAAACTTGTGCCATACCAAATATGCATAAATACCAACTCATCTTTAATGACCATTACAAATCGTAAACATAGATACCAAACTAAATCAAAAGAAGATAAGCCATTTTCGCATGGCTTATACAAATATATACAACTTCAAAACCAGTAATATCAAAACTAGACTATACATGCCACGTAACTAAATCTCCAAGCATTTATTTACTGAAACAAAAATTGGATAGTGTGATGAAATCTCCTTCGACTTCCAACCCGAGCAAGTCTTCGAAACTCTATAAACATAGGAAAATTACACAAAGTAAGCTTTGAAAGCTTAGTAAGCCATAAGCAAATAATTCACCATAGAAACAAAAATAATTCAATTCAAAAAGGCCAAATTTAGTTAATCACATACACATATACAATCACTTTTCTCATATAATCCATGTTCCTCGTTAAGTAACTTCACTTACCTTATTTTTCATTTAATAATTAAACCTCATACGTACCTGAATCATTTAACTTAAATACACAGTCAGTCACCAATTCATTCGTAGGATATCGTAATCATGCATATATTCCATCTCATAATTTATATCTAATTCACTTACTCATAATTTATCATCATTCATAAACTTTCACCTTTCGTAGCCTTAAGGCCAAACACTCACACATTCAATAATAGATTTCACATCGATCTATAAATCACTTTCTCATCTCAAGACCAATACATGTACATTTGTTCAAGTATATACATATTAACTACTAAATTTTCTTTCTTACCTTTCAATCCATATAATTCACATACATTCTCCAATTGTATCACATATAACTAGTAACAAATATCAATTTACTAATTTACCTTATCTCCAATAACCAATAGACTTACACATACCTGGACATCGAATTCATTTACCGAATTTAAGTTCCACATCATCAAAAATTTATTTAAGCATATACTTATAATAATTCACCGGCATAGAGCCTGCTAGGCATAAAGCCCGATATCTTTCACTGGCACAAAGTTTGCTAGGCTTAAAGCCCGATATTGTCCACCGGCACAAAGCCTGCTAGGCTTAAAGCCCGAATACTTTCACTGGCACAAAGCTTGCTAGGCTTAAAGCCAGATATTGTCCACCGGCACAAAGCCTGCTAGGCTTAAAGCCCGAATACTTTCACTGGCACAAAGCTTGCTAGGCTCAAAGCCTGAATATCATATTTATAAAGCTGTTTCGCAACCAATTCATATATCGAAACTTTTATATACTTCATAATCTTTATACGAATTTTTCCAACATCATATCTCAATCGAACTGAACTTAATCATATTAAATTATACCTTTAAAATAACGATCCATCTAAGCCACCCTTTAACATATAAACTAGATTTCAAATGATAAGATCTCATAGTATCAACTTACTGAATTCAATCTTTGAGATTACAATTGATCGCACACTTAGTGCTCTTTAGCCGATTTCGCACACATAGTACTCGGACATTTAATTCGCACACTTAGTGCATAACAACCGATTTCGCACACTTAGTGTTCGGGGTCACAAATTTGCACATTTAGTGCATATCTCAAGCTTGCTACTTATTCACATTCATATATACATTCATAAAGCTTAAACCTCAACCACATAGTCGAGTGTATCATTTACATGTATTTATACCTCACATTCAACTTATCAACATAATGGTACATATATTTCCATTAAAATTATATACATCAATTTAGATAAATTCTATGCAATATAATTGCTTAAAAACTTACCTCTAAATTTGACGGATTGAGCTTTCCGACTATTCGTTCAACTTTGTTTTTCCCCGATCCAAAACCTTTCCCTTTTTTTTTACTTGATCTAAATAATTCAAATTGAACTCATTCAACCACATATTATACTTTGGACAGGAATAAATATTAAATTTAACCAACAATAAAGCTCAACCGAACAACCATAAAAATGTTAAATTTTGACAGCTTTGAACCCTCAACATGCTTTGCCTAATCGAATTATCATAATTTTTTTTTTACATTGGACAGCATGTAAAACCACATTCGATCATGCACTTAATCCAACTAAATTTGTCTTAAACATTTTCGTATTGGACAATATGTAAAACCTCAATCGGACATACATTTAATCTATACCAATTTGGACAGCAACAACTTTTTAAGAACATAATTAATCAAGGAAATTTAAGCTCAATTTACCACCTTTATGCAAATTTATCATGTTTATCAGCAATGTAGGTACCAAAATCAAAAATTTAAAGGTTCAAGACCTTACCACTCAAAACATAAAATATCCACAATTTAATCACATCAATGAAGGGCCGAATGTTCATAGCCCTTCTTTCAACTCCTTTCTTTCATCTAATTGCTATTTAGCACATTCCAAAAATTTTCTTTCTATTAATACCCCCTTATACTAAGCTCTATCCAAAAATTCTAAAGAAAAATATTGTTAACCTTGGATGCTTTTAACATATTCTACCATTAATCTCACAAACACAATTTCCATCCATGGCAACTTTCGACTTTCACCACCAATTCAAGAATTTGAGCATGGGATAGTTAATTTACAAGACAATAACCTCAAAATCATTAAAATTAACAAAAACTAAGTGAATTTACTCACCTTAATAAAACATGCAAGTGCCGAAATAGATGAAAGCTTTAACTCCTCTCTTCTTCTTTATTTTCGGTCAAGAAAGCTAAAATGGTAAACATGCAGCAACCATTTTCTTTTATGTTTTATTAAAATAGATTTTTAATATAAACTATGTATTATCATCACTATGAAATAAATTAACAATAATAGCAAAATTCTTAGTGGATGCATGCTGCCGTCCACCACATACTAAAAAGGTTAAATTATAACACAAAATCCCTTAATTAAAAAGACACTTTGATTTAATCCTCCCTATCAAGTAATTGGCAAATTTTTTTTTTTTCACTCTTGCAATTCAATCCTTTTTCTTAAATTAATCACCCAAACATGAAATTTAATCAATGATATTTTAACACATGTTTAACCACAAAACATAGATATCAAAATAATAATTAAAAATATTATTCTATCCCGAATTCGGGTTCCCGAGACCATCGTTCGGATTAGGGTCGAAATTGTGCTGCTATTATTATTATTACTTTAACCTTTATAATTAATATCAAAGCTATATAATATAAGCACATGCCATCTAGTTAATAAATTATAATATTAAAATAAACTTGGCATGCATTATTTTCATTAAAATAACTAAGCATGCAATATTATATTATTAAAAAAAAAATAGGCATGCAATTGCTTTATAAAAGCATAATGCCGTCCCTTATCTTGCCAAAAGGGGTCAATTTACTATTTAAATCCTCATCAATAAGGAGACAATTCAATTTAGCCACTAAATTTAATAGTTGGCTATTTTTACCACTTATACGGTTTAATCCTTTTTCACAAGTCGAACACACAAACGGACAAGTTTGCCTACGAAAATTTAACACATGCTCAAACATATATAATTAACACGCAAAATAATATAAAATTTTTTTTTTCTAACTCGGATTCGTGATCCCGAAACCACCATTCCGATTAGGGTCAAATTCAGACTGTTACAGTGCCGATGTGAATGTGACTATGCCTGTGGAAATGTGATTGATTGCCTTAATAACATGTGCATGCATTTATTATTATGCCACTATTACTTGTTGCATATGCATGGGTTGGGATATGAAAGAAGGTACGGGTGTACTTCGAGTACGTGGTTTGATGTTAGCCTTGAGCTACATCGTGGATTGACGTTGACTGAGGTCACGTCGTGGATTTATTTGCGATTAAGTTCACGTGGTTTGATGAGTAGCTCTGTGCCTCATCGTGGTTGATATAGGCTATGTGCCATATCGTGGTTGATGAGTGACTATGTGTCCCATCGTGGTTTTGGTGTTAGCTACGGCTACATCGTGGATTGGCGCTGGCTGAGGTCGCGTTGTGGATTATTGTGCTTAATTGCACGTGGACGGCATTGATTGCCTTTGGAGTGAAAAGGAGAGGGTGATTTGTTAATCCCCTGGTGTGTGGTAGGCTGGATACGGGGGTGTGTAGAGGATGGACCCTAGGTTGGGTTGGGTGCACTTTGCATATTATATCTGATATGAATATTTAATGTGGAAATGGGCCAAGCCCAGTTGATATGTGGATTATTAAGAAAAGGGCCAAGCCCAGTATGTGAATGTGGATCAGTGTGGAAATGGGCTAAGCCCAGTATGTGGAAATTATGTGGTTAACTACCCTATTATAAGAATGTGATATGGTTATGGGCCAAGCCCAATAAGTGAGCACATGTGAATAAGTTGCATTACTATTTGCTATATGGGTTATTACATGGTTTGATATGTATGGTATGCCTAAATCTATTTGGACTTAGTGTTGTGTATACATTGAGTCTATTGACTCACCCCGTTGTGGGACTATTTTCAGGTGACGAGCAGTAATGGACCGGGTTCGGCAGAAGCTTAGGGATGGTCATGCACAGCAAGAAATCTATGATTTGGACTTTTATTTTCTTTAAGTACTTTGGTTTTAAATTTGGGTTATATTTGATGTAATAAGGCCTTAGTGAACTATTTTATTTCTGTCTTATTGTTTAATTATGTTTACAAATTTTTATTAAGTTAAAGATTAAGTAATTTATTTTTGAAAATACTCTATATGTTTTATCACTTAAAATTAAAAAGGGTTTTCAATATAAAATCGAATTCGTTTTCAACTCAAGCCCAACCCAAAACAATATTTTTTTTAAAAAAAATCGCACAAGTTTTTCCTAAGAAGCAAAAGAATTTGAACCGGTGTTCTTGAGGAACATACCAGATCTGGTCAAAGCTCGTGGGCCGGGTTTGGGGTGTTTCAATTTTGATATAGATACATCTCAAAATTATATATGAAATTTGGTTTAATGTGTAATTCTAGATGTGAAATTCTAATTGTGGTTTAAATGTATAGTTGAAGCTTTAATTTCTATTTAATCATACACATTATTTTAAAATATAAATACATCAATATATTTTTATATTGAATAAATATAAATTTTTATGTATGCAATATATAAATAAAAATGATGTTAATTATATCAATAATTGTGTTAATATTTACAAGATCTGGATCAAATTAAAGTTCATGTATACAATTGCACACTAAACCATTGTTCATGTATGCTTTTGGGATTTAACCCATTTTGATATATATTTTTTAAAAATAATAATTTATATTTATCTTATTTTGATATATATTCTAAAAAAATCCATGATTAATCCTTAACGTTTTTATTAAAGCCTTAAACCCTAAAATCCTAAGTCCTAAACACATACCCTAAACCTCAAACCCGTAACCCCTACAATCATAGACCTTAAACCTTAAATCATTAAACCCTAAAACCCTAAACGCTTGTCATAACTACAGAATCTAACACCCAAACCTTAAAGTTAAACTTACATCGCATTTTAACCTTAAAGTTAAATTTATTTTAAATAATAATATTTTAACATATATTTTTCTATGTTTTTACTTTCAATTTTTTTCTAGTGTCATTATTTTTTTTTGAAGAATATAAATATTCAATTAAAAATAATTGTATTTTAATTAATATAAATAGTTAGGGTTTAGGGGTTTCGATAAAGCAAAAATTTTAAATAGTTTAGTTATCAATTTATAACTTTTCATAATTAAGTCAGTTTCAAATAGCAAAATAAAATTAATTTGTAAGTAAAAGATGCAATCTCACCATTTTTATAGCATATATTTTTATACTTTTTTAATGATTAAATCAAATTTGATATTCTGTCTTCATTCGATAAACCCTAAACCAGTAACACCCCAAACCCGGCCCATGCGTTATGACCGGATCTGACATGTCACATGAGAAAAACATGATAAGTCATCTGTGTTTATACTAAAAAGGTTTGTTTGTTAAAATCAAGAAAATAAATTTGATTTGAAATACTTGATAAAGTTTTATAAACCTCGAAGGTTGAATTGAAAAATCGATAATTTGAACTAAAGATCTTATAAACAAGACTTTTGAAAATATTGTTGATAATTCGAGAGAAAATTTTCGAGTTAAAATATTTGTTAAAATTGATTATGAAATCCCTTTATTAATCTATTTTAGAAAAATCTTTATTTAAGTTTTTAGAAAAATTCTCATTCAAATAATTCAAGCAAAATAAAAGTACGTCAAACATGTAGCAAAATAAAAATACTCTAGAGGCCTAATTACATCATAAAAACCCAAAATAGTAAAGAAAATGGAAATAGAAATTTAAAGTTCAAAATGAAACACCGTTTCTGAAGTATGGCCTCCACCGAGTCATCTCTGGCCCAAGTCCACATCACTGAGCATTACCTGCAAGGGTTAAGGAAACAGGGTGAGTTACTAGAACTCAGTGTATAATCCCCTTACCGTTGTCCACTGGGCCTGAACCCATATTTCAATATCTTGGGCCTAAGCCCATTTACAAAACAGAATATATATAAGCAAAGTATGCAACCCAACCCATCTATCCAACACACCCCCGTGCCAACCATCACACCTGTGGGGGTCAAGTCAACTGTAACATCCCAAAATTGGGCCTAGTAGGATTGGGCCCATTGGGCCTTGGGCGTAGGAGTGTTTAAAATTTTGAGAACAAGAGAATGGCAATATTGAAAATTGGACTTATTAGTTAAGTGAATTTGGAAGGTTACGAGGTTTCTATGAAGTCTCGGGTTTAATTGGGCCTTAGGAAAAATTTGGTATTTTAGCACTTTAAGGAGAGATGGTAAGTAGCCTTAAGAATTATAGAAATAAATGAGTAATGTGCTTGCATAAATGAGCAATTGGTAAAGAGGATATGATGCCACATGAAGTACCTTGAGGGAAGAGGTTCAAATCCCATTGTGTGCAAATTTTTTATTAATATTTTTACACTCTTTCCTTAAGTGTCGGCCAAGCATGTAAATAAGGCAAGGTGGACTTTTTATTTTTGGCAAGATGGCTAAGGAAAATAGGAATGGATGAATGTGAGGAAAGAAATCAAGAGAAAGGGGAAAGTAGGGGAACATGTGGCCTTTTTCAAGGGATGTGTTATGGAAAGGGTGGTTGACAAATTTTTGACTATTAGGGACATGAATGTGGACGATTTTGGGGCTAAAGGGGGTGATAGCCGAATTTTTGTTAGTGTATTGGTAGAAACTTTGGTGCTTGGTTGGTCAAAATTCCTTCTTGCATTTTTCTGCCATTTCTCTCGAATTTCTTCTCATTTTTGCCAAAACTTCAAGCCATTAGTGAGCATTTCTTTTCTTCAATTCTTTCTTGTTGTCGTAGGTACCAAACCATTGAGACCAAACTATTTTCATTCATCTTCTCTTGAAAACCAAAATTTGATAAGCACCCTTCTCGACCTTTCTTTTCTTTTCACGAAATTGTCCAACTCTACTATATTTTTCCTCTAATCCATACCCTCATAACCGAAACTATTCTTGTTCATTTTCTTCCATAGCCGAAACTCACAATCCACAATCACTCCTTCATAATTTCTTTCTCGTTTGAGGTGACATTCCTTCTTCAATTAAATATGTAAGTGAATCCTTTTCTATGATCATATTCTTTTCTCTTTAGCCGAATAAGTATTTATCACTATTCGATTGTAAATCATGTTCGTAACAAAAAATGGTGTTATCCTCCACTTCTTCATGTCTTAATCACTCTCTTTTCGTAGTGCTTTAAGTGGGAGACCGTGTATTGTTCTAGCCGAAGTCAAACGGTGGTAATTGGATCCAATATCGATAAGGTAAGGGGGTTCATTTTTTGGATTTTTCGTTATATCTCTATTTGGCTATGTTGCAAATCGGATTGAAGTTTCGACTAATCGACTATATGTTTTAAGGACAAATCACTCGATATATTTCTACCTTCGGATATAGTGGTAAGTGAATCAAGTGTAAGTGATACGAAATCTTTTGGAAATCTAAGGCTAACTTTTGGTTGGTATTATTCTAGGTCAACGACGAGTGGTTCGTTAGGAAATCGAAATAAGGTGTGTAATCCCGTACTTTCTGAATATATGATTGAAATGGTGGGTAATCTCACACTTCTCTGAAAATATGCATGAAATATTCTGTGAATCGGTCGAAATACCGAAGAAAACCAAAAACTGGCATCCGTGATCACTCGGGCGTATGTATGATCGTAGTGGTAATCGTATTTTGCAATAAAATAGTTTCGATTAGAAGTAGTGATGTGTTTTTGAAAAATCACGAAAAATAGGATAAAAGGAATTAGAAAGTGAATAAGATATCAAATTAAAGCTTACTGTGTCTATTTTAATATGGAAGAAATAGAGAAGGAAAAGGATTTTTATATTCTGAGATATCTTAATTTTAGTAAGACTGGTTCTGATTGACTTCGTGGTTCCTTGATCTGTCGTGGAAAAATCGTATAAAATTGTACAAAGTGAATTATGGGTTATAAATTATATGTATAGATTCCTTAGTGAGCCTAATTTCATTAGAAACAAGAGGGAGCAACATATGAAAACTGTACAGTGAGATATTTGAATTTTGGGTAAGAGAGGTCAGAATCGTTGGACAGTGAAACAAGGGAAACTTTAAGGAATAAACTGTACTAAATGGTTTAGTCAATGTAACATCCTGAATTAATGAGCCTATGCGTTTAGTGTGTGGATATGTCTAATGTGTTAATTTAACTGTTAGGGGTCCAAATTGGGCTCAGGATGTGGTCAAGGCCTTGGTGAAATTTTTGTTTGAGCACTATAGGGTTTAAAAGGTGGTATCTGTGTTTAAAATATCAAAATGGGCTTGTGGCCCAGTGGTCAGTGGCGCCACTTAGGGAGCAAGGAGGTGACCCCACACAAGGGAGTAAGGGGCCCAAATTTAAGTTTCATGGAGCCCAATTCTTTTAATTTAAGTTAGCTAATTTTCGGCATTAGGGTTAGGTGGAGTGGACGGCAACAAGGCTCAAAAAATAGGAGGATTTATGTGAATGGGATAATGTAGATATTATAGTTGATAATATAGAAGATAAAAGGAGAAAAGATAGGAGCTATCTGTAAGGCTAGGTGTTGGCCGAAATTCCATCACCTAGAGGAGGGAAGAAATCGGTTTCTTTATGGCAAAGGGGTGTCGAAATTTCCCCTACTATTTGATTAGTTGTTAGTTATCAGGAAGGACATTTTCAGTTTTAAGCAGTAGGTGCCGAAATCTTCTTTAAATAGAGGGGATATCTCTTCAATTTCGGCATTTGGAACCCTATTCTTTTCTCTCATTCTCTGTGCCGAAACCCTTAGCCATTCTCTGTAATCTTTTCTTGTGATTTCTTCAAAAGCCGAAACCTTTCACTTCACTTTCTTTTCCATTCTTTTTCCTCTTGTGCCGATTTCTCCATAAAAGTCAGAATCTTCTCTCAAGTGCTAGTCGAATCTTCTCTAGTAAGGTAAGTGTCGACTCCTGTTATTCCTTAAGATCTCTTTCGGTTTTTAGAGACAAGGCCGAATGGCCACTTGGTTTGTTTGAGGCTAATATTTTCTCTCTTCCTGCGTTTTGTGCGGCATTCCGG